>AWUE01021815.1:0-70664 GCA_001974825.2 Corchorus olitorius
ATGCCTACACATCAATTTTGATAGAAAAATGGTGTTATTAAATTAATTAAAAATCAAAACATTTTAATCCAAATAAATTCAATAAACGTAGTATGATACAAGATTTTTCCGTGTTTTTTAATTTATATATATCTCACACACTAGTATTAGCTAATACCTTGCACAATATGTCATAATCTACTAAATATGTACTTTAATTTGTTGAAATTGTGTTTTGGGGCCCTTATTTGAGATTTTTATGATAGTTCAAGCCCTTATTTGAGCCTTTAGTCGTAATTTCTCTATGTATACATTACTCAATTTGGGATCTAATATTTGTGAAATGATTTGATTTAGTATATTCTAATTGAGTCAATTTAGAGCCACACCTCACAAAATCGCCTCAATTAAGGGTCCAAATGCATGCAATTCACTGTTAAGTTCAACGTGTTAACGATAAAATTGCATCTTCTTTAACGTAAATGATAAAATTGGACTCGTTTTTTTTTTAATCGTGATAAAGGTATGTCATTTTTTTTAAGGATCATGTGTCACACACATAGAACTTCACACCTTTTATTTTGACGTGTAATGCAAAGCCCTTAACTAATTTTTTAAGGTTTGACCCACAATTAGCAGGTGGAAACCCAAATTGAATCATATTGCAGACATTTGCCCCCAATTCAGCAATTAGACAAAAGAATATATCGAGACTAAGTGATTTGTTAAGGTGTACTGAGCCTTTTTAACAAAGGTGAATTAAAAGTTAAATCTCCCGAAAACGCATTTGTTAGAACAATTTTATTTTATTTTTTTACACTTTCGAGTTAAAAAATATTAGTTTCATATTAGTAAGACCTTGTGATACCTTTGATCAAAAGAACAAAAACAATAGAGTAAAATCAACTCCTACAATTTCCTACATCGCCTTATTAGCGTTATTATTGATTGGATTTGTATGTGTCAAAGGTTGAAGTAATCCGAGACTTCCCATCTATTACTTTTTCCTCATTTAATTTCCAATACATTTTTATAACTATTTATATTTGTGAATTCGAATCATGAATGATATATGGATGAAAATTAACATTGTATAAGAAAGCAATGAAGGAAAAAGTAACAAATGGGATTTTTTTTTCAACCTAGAATAAGATGAAGAAAAAATAAAATTACAGAGGTCATACGCATCTACAAATTGTCCGTCCATGTTTGTTGTCATCTAAAAATTGCACTAACTTATCCAACTTCAAATGTGAGTGGATGGTGACAGCTTATGCATCGTTTATAGTATTAGGTAATTGCATTCAATATTGGCATCTTTCACCATCATTTTTAGGTTCAAACATGGAACATGATATTGCAATTGTGGTCCCTTGCCTTCAAATAGCTTTAATTTGGATTATTGCATGTACTTTAAGCTTTGGGTTCATTTCATCTTCTTTCAAAGCTTGGGGAAAAATTTTTAAATTAATTTTTTACCCAAAAATAAATAAATAAAAAGGTTATGCTATTAGAAATGCATGTTATATTATTTCATATGCTTTGTGAATCAAACTTTTTGGTTAGGCTTTCCTAGCTTTTTCACTTTCATATCTTGCCCCTATAATACTACTATATGATAGGGTGAATTATTATTCCATAAGATTGTGGTATATATTTGCCTTGTTGTACAATTTCAGTTGTCAATTTCTTCCCACTATGTTTCAGCTAAAATATTCTCATCCAAAACAAAAATATCCCAAGCCGTAATAGAGGATTTCCCTCTTAATATGTTAGTCAAAATTTAAGCTCCTTTTGGTAAAAGTTCATTTAGTTTTCAGTCTTCCCTTCAGTCCTTTAATATGCGTTTTAGCTCATTTTCGTATCTCATAATTTTAGTTATGCCCTTGATCCCCATTTTTGATCCCCGGATGAAACAAAGGAGAAAAAATAGGAAGTGTCAGTTGGCCGAAATTTTAGCCCATCACACCTCATGAATCCTCTCTTTTCCCTTTCACATCCTATAAAATTTGTATGTCGCTTAAATAATTATATACGCCCGAGTTATTAGTACTGGTAGCTGTATTGTACCTAAATCGTAAAATGCTTGATTCAAGTCCCGCTGTAGTAATATAGTTTGGGCTTAAGTTCAACTATTATAGTTTGGGGTTCATTGTACGTGGGTTAATTTGTCCATTTTATATAGGTCTTGGCTTCAAGTCTCACGGTAATTATTATTATAGTTTATTTGGTTATTTCTCATTTGAATGTTTAATATTTAGGGGGGGGTTTGGTTAGGATTACCCCCAGATCACTACTAATCTAAAATCACCAGTGATGCAAGATCACCGGTGATCAAAGATTACATGGGTTTATGGTGGTCTAGTAATCTAAAATCACCAGTGATGCAAGATCACCGGTGATCAAATCAAAGATTACATGGGTTTATGGTGGTAATCCAGATCACCCTTAAAGGGGTAATCAGGATTACCACACCAAACCAAAAAGTGTAACCAAACGGGGTGATCTGAGATTACCTGTCAAGATCACCACAGGTGATCAAAGATCACCCCTAAATTTGTTTCTATAATATAATCCATTAGAATAATTCTTCTTGCCCTTCCAAAGTCTCCCTCCTAGTCTCTCCTCCTGACGTGTCATTTTTTTTTTTATTATTATAGAATTTTAGAAATGAAATATAAAACTAATTTCACTAAGTTTAACCCCAAATTAAATTTTTTTTAGGGTAAATTTCAAAATTAATAATTTATTGTTATACGGTTTTAGAAATAAAATACAAAACTAATTTCACTAAATTTAGCCCCAAATTAATTTTTTTAAGGGTAAATTCCATAATTAATAATATTGTTATAGGGTTTTAGAAATAAAATATATAACTAGTTCACTAAGTTTAGCACAAATTAAAATTAAAATTTGTAAAGGGTGTACTGGGACCAATAAAGTGATGACATGTGACCTAACGTGTGATGGACACGTCAGGAGGGAACATGGTGTGGAGCAAAATGAAGGGGCGTGTAACAAAGTTCAATCAATTATTGTCAATTCATTAAATATAAGCGAAATTTTACACCTCAAACTCCAAGTGTATCTCGACAACAATTATTTTTTTTTTAACAAAAAGCAAATTTAACTTTCAGTTTTATAGACGCAAGAACAAACTCGATACTGGTATTATAATAATTTTTCAGAATGTTTTCTTCTGCTTGAAAAAACTTAGCAAAACTCTGTAACCCATTGATCACCGCGTCAATAAATCTTTCTATCTCAAACCATGTTGATAACTCTGTAGCACATTTAGCACTCTTTCGCTTTCGCTTGTTTTTCCAAATAAAACGCTTTTACCAGCGACATGAAAGTGATTGATTCGAATAACAGATCTTTTGCATGACATGAAAAAGTAAAACACAATTTCACCACTCATCCACAGTCCGCTAATCAATTGTAAAATTTAGACTACGGAAAAAAATGACTCAACAAAACAAATTGGCTAAAAAAACCTGCAAATCTAAAAATTTTATTAAACAAATAAATAAACAAATTAAAAAGAAAACCCCTCCTCCTCCCCCTTAGTGTGTTAACCAAGGATGAGGAGGAGCTAAACAAAAGCACTAAAAAAGCTGAGAAACCAAGGGGGAGAATGGGTAAACAAAAGCACTGGAAAGAATTGAGAGGCGATTGGAGGGAAGAGAGAAAGGAAGCCGCTAGGGTTTTATTTGTTTATTACTCCCTCCATCCCTTTTTAACTGTCGATTTTGCTTGTCCCCTTTTATCTGTCACTTTTGGATATAATTTATCTTGATACCTAAACTACCCTCATTAAATATAAAACCTCATATAGTCAAAGTTTACAATTACTTTATCTTTTTACCTAATTCAAGCTTCATCCTCATTGGAATTATATCAACCATTAAATACATCCTAAGAGAGATGAAGAGTAAGTTAGAAAAGTGAAGGTAAAAGTTTATTAAATTCAGCAATCTAACTCACGGTTTTTGAAACCGGATCGGACCGGCCAGTCCGAGCGGTTGTTGATCCAATCGGGATAGCTGTGTCACTTTCCGATTGGTCAATTAAGTCAACAACCGATTTTGACCGGTTCAACTGCCAGTTGGACTGAAGAATCGAACCGGTTATGTTGACTAGATTTAAAATTTTAAATTCTGAAAAAAAAAATTGTTGTTAGTGGGATTTGAACCCACAACATGTAAAAAAGTTATAAACTTGTTAACCACTCTACCAAAAAGCATTTTATGTCATTGTTATGCAACAATTAATACTTATTATATATAAAATTCTTTGTTTGACATCAAGTGCCCTCATCAAATCGGACTGATGGTTGAACCGATTGGACTGCCAATCGGAGCCTTCACCGATTTCATGTTCAATCCGGTTTGAAAAACCTTGATCTAACTAACATTACCTAATTTTCTTGGTCTGTGTAATTCGGTTTTTGCTGACAAATAAAAAGAGACGGAGGAGTAGTACCTAATGCATTATTATCTCGACAAGAATTTTTTCTCTAGGTGAATTCTCGACAACAATTTAAATGCACATATCAAAGGTCTAATCATTGATTGTGGACAAACGAATATATTAATTGTAAAATTACATAGATATATACACAAATGAATGAATGAATGACATAAGCATAACATAAATGATTGTAGTTATATATGAATAATTTAACTACTACAAATTAATTTCAAGTTTCAACCTTTCTTAAAAAACAAAAGAAATAAAAAGAAAGAAAGAAAGAAAGAAATCAACCCATCTCTTTTCTATACTCAATTGGCTCTTGGTCGTACGCAGCTCGTGTTCCACACATGCAAGTAGTTGATTTGATTTCGTTTAAAGCTTTCTATCTTTCTTAGGGTATAGCTTTATTGTGTTTAATGTTCCTCCACGCTTTTCCTTCGATCATGTTTTAGCGAAATCAAAACATATATCGGTGTTGGCCAAATTAGTTACAAGAACGAAAGTGAAAGTTTAAAGTGTTTTGTTTTTTTGCTTAGTTCACGTACTATATAATTTTTGTCATGTTCTTGAGGAACCCTTTATGCTATGAATTATGAACTCCTTTTAAGTACCAAACAATTTGTCGATCAAGAAATGTCAATTCCTTAAAACCTTGACCAACAAATATATATAATATATATTATTCAATTGAAAAAACCCAAATTTAAATGTTACTAATAACATGATTATATGATTATATCCAAATCGCTAATTTAAAGTGTAAAATAGAGAACCAAATGTCATAGGTAGGTCATAGGTGACTATTGATTCTTATGAATTGTTATTTCTGATAAGTATTATATGTTCTCCCAATTGTCGACATTTCACAAGAAAATATCAAATTTTATAAACATGGTTGTGCATTTCTTTTTTTTTGAAAAATAGATCTTTCATTCATATAACTGATTTTACAATAATTTTATGAATATCATCCTTCATTACATCAAATCTCAATAAAACCATATAAACGATTACTTTTTGCACCTGAAGAACTGGATCTTCCTTGGAAAACCAAAACGTCAGTCCTGAATCATGTTGATGTCTCGCTATCACGCCCATCACCACCTCGTTGTCGCTTGTTTTTCCAAACAAAAAGCTTTGATCAACGATGATCAAGTGATTGATTCGATTGACAGATCTCTTCCTTGGCACCCAAAAGAAAAGGATTACAACGATTTTACCACAAATCTGAATAAATAAAAGGATGATCATGCTTAAAACTATCATAAAATTCAGACTGGATAACTCAGATTCGAAACGAACTGAGACTAGACTCGAAACTGACTCGAAAAAACTGACTGACTCAAACTGACTCAAAAACAAACTCAAATAAAAACTGGACAGATCTGTAGATCTGAAACCTTTATTGAAAAATAAAGAAATTAACAAAAACGAAATCCTCCTCCTCCCCCTTGGCGTGACAACCAAGGAGGAGGAGGAGTAGTCGAAACACTAACGAGAACTAAAAAACTAGGAGAAGGAGAAGGGGAGAGAGAGAAGAGGCAGCTTAGGGTTTTACATGGTTGTGCATTTCTAGTTACTATAAGTTTTGGATGATTAATTTTAGCCATAAACTTACATATTTATATATAGTCAATTTTCATTTGGGCAACGAGGGCCTCTTTATGTGTCAAATAAATTGCAAAATTGCCAGTTTGCCACACATGTAGAATATTGTTGTCTTTGTTTTTCCTTATTATGTGTAGATTAAAGGATTAAGCTATTTGCCCGAGCGTGTGGGTCCAATTCAATTCGTTGATAGATATTACAATATTTTTTATTTAATTTGAAAGTAAAAAAAAAAATTGATAAATTTGAAGTTTAATTAATGCATATATCCTTTTGTGGTATATTTGAAAAGAAAATTTGTTATTATAAATTTATAATATAATAAGTTAAAAGACAAATACAATTATTTTAATATTACTTGTGCAGCTTTTAATCTCTACCACAAATCGTACGTGAAGATTTAATCCTACTTAATTTTTTACTTAAAATGAAAAACAAAAGATCGCATATATATAGTTAAATAGATGTACCATGTTATTTGCATATTCAATTTTATATACTTTCGAAAGGAAAATAGTCATTTCACATTGACGAGTGGTATGAGAGCTATACAAATAAGGTAAACAAACATCATTTTCCTAAATAGATATACTAGGTTGGATTGAGAGACAAGCTTAGCTTTTTTAAGGTAGGGGCATGGCTTAACCCAACTAATACATGAACACTAACAATGTAAATTGTGGTTTTCATATTTAATTATGGTATATCTCCACCAAAAACACATCACCTCAATACTCCACCTCTTCTACTATTCATGATATGGGTAAGAATGCTGCTACATGCCCTGCTTGGTTCTCCCTCCTTATGTGTCTAAATATTATTGGTTAGTTTTCTATTGTATTATTGTTCAAATCTAACGGCGTCAAACTAGCAGTCTAGCACCCTCCACTTTGAAGTTAAAAATATATTAATTTGGGGTTAAATTTAGTGACATTAGTTTTATATTTTAATTCTAAAACCCTATAATAATAAACTATTAATTTTGGAATTTACCCTTTAAATTAAATTAAAATTTTAATTTGGGACTAAACTTAGTGACATTAATGTTATATTTTAATTCTAAAATCTTATAACAATAAATTATTAATTTTGAAATTTACCCTTAAAATTTAATTAAAATTTTAATTTGGAGCTAAACTTGGTGACATTAGTAATTTATATTTAATGTTTAAAAAGAATGAAAATAGAAAAAAAAAAAAGACAAACAGAGTTAAGGAAATGTTGGATGCCACGTCAGGGGGGAAAACTTTGAAGGGATGGGGACGAGGCAATTAGCATTTTTCTATGGGTAAAATGATAATTTTATACCTGTAAGAGAGGTGGATGTTGAGGTATACATTCCATTTTCCATTATTTGAGTATTTTCTCATAAAGCTATCAAGTGGGGATGTCATTCCCATCTCTCTCCTAGGAATGCTATTTTAGTAGGAAGTGTACATTTTTTTTTCTTTTGGGAATCAGATTGATTAACGTGGGAAAAATATTTAATTTTGAGAGTAAAAGAGGAAAGTTAAGGGAAAAAGGTAACCCTTTTATAGGAAAGTTACTTTACATTACTACAACTTTACCAATTAGAGTGAGAAACATCCCTCCAACCAAACATGGTAAAATTATTTTTCCTACCTAACTTACCACACTTCCCCACAACTTTCTACGAACCAAACGCCACCTTACTGGTTCGTTCTACTTGTAAAATGGTTTCAAGCTTTTGTTAATGTCCTTGGAAACAGAGGTTAAGAAGTACTTTGAGTACAAGCCTTGATATATTCCATTAAATAGCTACTAACAAATATGCCACTATATAATTTGTTTCGCTCCTTATGGTGATGATTTTCAAGAGATCAAGATCAAGCATGTTTTTTGAGAGGGAAACATTGTGTTGATGCCCTTGCTAAGATGGGCTGTGAATCCTATTGTAATAGTTGTGGGAAAGAGTTTCATTTGGTTCTTTGAGCCTGCTAGTTGTAGGAAAGATTTGGGTTAGGGTTAGGAGTAATTTGGGTAGGAAAGATTTCCTTCAACACCCTCGTATTCCTTGGCATTTGGTTTTTATTCATCTTTGTTGGGAAATTTATCCTTGAAACCAAGTAGTTTTTAATGGAGCTATGTTCATTTGAGATTATTCAATTTAGCTGTTAGGAAAGCTTTTCAAATTTTTACTATAATAGGTAAGGTTAAAGCTATACACTCCTTGAATATTCCTGTCTCTTGGAAGACCCCTAAACATGATTGGTTAAAAATTAATTGTGATGGCTCCTCTATTGGAGATCTTGGTAGAGCAGGAGCGGGTGCTGTCCTTAGAGATGATTTAGAAATTGGGTGGCGGGATCATCGAGACACATTGGACAAGTCACAAATTTCTTGGCTGAGTGTTGGGCCCTTAAAGATGGTCTGAATCTGGCTAGACTTTTCCATGCCAGAAAACTTGTAGTGGAACTTGATGCCACTGCCATTATTTCTGTTGTTACTTCTACTAACTTCAACAAATCTAGTCTTAGATATGCTGTTGTTATTGATGATTGCAGATGGCTACTGAAGCAGTTTGAAGAAGTGAGGATTTAGCATGTTTTCCGTGAAGGAAATCGAATAGCGGATCTCCCTATTTTGTAATGATTTGGAGGAGACTTTTATGCTGTTTAGAATTCCTCCTGATTTTATTAAAAATTTGATACTGCTAACTGCTGGATGCAGCAGGAACAATTGTGTATCGAACTCTTGATTTAAGTTAATGCTATTTGTTCTCTTTATTACCAGAGAGCCTCCTAGTTGTATCAAGGACCTATTAATCTTGGGTGAAACAGGCCATTTATCTTTCAAATTTTTGAATTAATGAACTTACTTTTAAAAAAAAAAAACTTGTTTTCATTTCTTTCCACTTCTAATTACATATATCTTAGTCAAAGATGAATATTGATGTATTAGCTCATCCCACTAAAAATAGTCTAATAAGGCAATAACAAATCTATAGGAAGGGAAATGTTACTAATTACCCACCCTCAACATCTATATCTTTCTATTATCAAAAAAAAAAAACATCTATATCTTTCTCACATAAATTGTGGTATGACTGTTTCGCCTTGATCACATAAATAGTGAAAGAGGTGGTTGTTGAGGTGGATATTTTGGGTGTGCAAATAGCACCATTTACCCATGCAAATTAAGCAATTTTATCAACAAATGTATGACATGTTGCTCATGGGCGGAGCCAGAATTACCGGCTTGGGGGGTGGGGTGGGGGGATACTGCACTTATTTTATATGCAAAATATATTATCTAGTATTTCAAATATAGGTTCTTTTGTTACACTTGATGCGTCAATTCATGTAATATAATTATTAACTAAATAATATGTTAGCCATAAGTTATAAAGATTCAATAAAATGTAATAATTAATCACTTATTCCAAAAAATAAAAAACAAAATATAATAATGCTTCATCAATAAGATAAAGATAAAATAATATTCATTAAATATAAATTTTACTATATAGAAAATAAATTATGTAAAAGTGGATGGGCCAAATTTTACAACTTTGGAGAGGGTGAGCTAAATTTTTCCATTTTTGTTAAGGGTATACATATATAAGGTAAATTTTTTCTAGAGGTTTATAGGGTCATGACCCCTGCCTGCTCTCCTCCCTCCGCCATTGCTGTTGATAGACTGCATCTTAGAATCTTAATTCTTATAAGAGTAATGTTACATGTCTCACCGAAATGTTATCACACCAAATCATCCCTCTAAGGTTACATAATTATAATCACTAATTAAGATTCTACCCCAATAAATGTCTTAATTTTAGGACTTATGTAGGGTTAATAGACATTGTGGCCCTTAAACTTGTAAGAAAGGGACAAATTAGCCTTTGAACTTCCAAAATCACCAATTGCACGCTTGAACTTATAAAAAAAAGGACAAGTTAGTCATTTTGGATAAAAATTAATTAAATTCCATCAACAATTGGACAAATATTTATCGAAATTTATCGGAATGATACCAATTTTCGTTCAAAAAGGACTAATTCTGTCAAATTGTTGATGAAATTTTAATTAATTTCCATCCAAAATGGGTAATTTGTCCATAAATTACAAATTCAAGCATGCAATTGGTAATTTTGGAAGCTAAAAGGCTAAAATTATCCATTTCTTACAAATTCAAAGGGCCAAAATATGTATTAAACCCTAATGTAGTAAAATTTGTTCATCTAAAACATATGACTAAACTTAGTGACGGTTAGTACGTACTATAATTAATTTTAACAAGCAAGGTGGCCTTTGCTTGCGCTGCAGTTATCTTCTTATTAGACCTATATTTTTTGTAGTTGTTTAAGTCGGTTAGTAAGAAGATATTGCATTGGCTGTAAGTTAATCAGTTAGGAGAAACTCATACATCCAAACAAATAATTCGCATATATAAAGCAAAACACATGACCTCTCTTTCATTCTAAAAGTGCATTACCTAAATTCTACTCCATCTCTAGATAATTTATCAAAATAAAACTAATATTATATTCCTTCATTTCTAGATAATTCATCAAAATAAAGCTAATATTAATTGTTGTTTGAAATGTATGTTGATTATCTAAAAAAAAACATAGTACGATGCGGTCATTTTTTAATATTGATTGCAATTGCTAAATTAATGAACTCAGATAGGTGGAAGAATTTGGCTTCTGTATAAGGAATGCTTAATTTTTTTGTAGTCAAGGAGCATGTATAGTTGTTGTAGGAAAATTGAATTAGTTGAGAGCATTTGCAGGAGCATATGTAATTTACACAATGCATCATAACATGATTGTACTTAGCATTGGCTAACTATGCTTTTGGAAATTTGGAAATATACTAAACATAAGCAACTAATAGAAACCTCATTAAAAAGGAAGTCGAATGATAAATTAAAAAAAATTTGTAAAATAAAAGAGGGATAAGGAAATGTTGAATTTAAGTATCAAATAATATAATCAACAACTAAATCCATATTTACTTCAAAATGTTGCGGTGAGAAGTGAAAGATCCACACTTTAAGTTGCGTTGCTAAATTAAATGGAAGAATCTTATCAACGTCTACCTGGAAATTTTTAGGAAACAGAACGGATCCCATGCGAAACCAATTCAGAGAAATGTTAGGGAAGAAGAAACACACCCAAATAGAAATGAAGACGAAAGGAAAACAAAACTGTAATGTCAATAGTTTACCCATGAATCAACCATTATTGCAGATACATTTATAGCACCAATCCTTTGGAATTCCGGTAGAGGAGTTGAACCGGTAAATCCAAATATCCACACACAATTAATATGTAATTAAAATACACTTAATCATAAATATAAAAATAGTAAAGGGTAATTATTTGATACACCGGCGGTGTAAATTTTGAACTCCACAAGTGGATTGTGGAGTTGACACATGTCCATTTTTTGAAATAATTAAGTTTTAAATATTTCAATCTAGTCCCTAGAGGACACATATCACCCTTCAGGACCCGCATGTGTAGTCTGCTAAACTCCACTGACGGTGTAGTGTATATTTAACCAATAGTAAATTACCAAAAAGGACAGCAGGAAAAGTAAGAGAGGAAATTTATCGAGGGCCTTTTTAGTCACTGAAAAGTGCGAAAAGACAAAAAAAAGCCAAAAGGAGACACCACATTAATGGTCATTTTGGCCTTTAAGTAATTTTCATAGTCACTAAAAATAATATATAGTATATATAATAAACATTTCGTTGGACGAGAAATATTAGGTGGAGTCTCCGGTGCTCCCGTTGTGATGCACCCACTTTTCAATGTGATGCACCCATTGAATTCTGATTATTGGATGCAACATCTATTTTTCTAACCGTTGGATACTAAAAGGTTTAACCTGCTTAACCGGTTTTAAAAACCTTTTGGAAAGAATTCGTATGAAGTAGTATTCGTGATAGATTTTTGCACTTTTTTTATTCCAACCATTGATATCAACTACATTTTTTTACTTGATTTATTTTTTTTCTCTAAAGTATTTTTTTACAAAGAAGAAGAAAAGAAATGGATAAAAAAAACAACGTAAAAAAGTCACACTTTCAATTGAGTTGTGATGCATTCTATATTTATCAAGTCTGCCAACAACCGGCCAATATGCAAAAGTCATAGAAGTTTTTCTTGCAAACGGAATGATTATTACTCTTGGCCAGCCCCATCACTACATAATAAGCACCATGCTTGGCGTGAACCTCTAATCAACCTAAGCCTTTTAACCTATCCTATGCAAACCGACCATCCGAATTTGAAATGTCAAAGACATATATATGTAGATCCCATACCATGAAATGAAATATTTACTCTGTGCCTTGAAGGAAAACAAACAATCATGGAATATGGCATAAAAATTGCAATCATCCATACAAACATTTCACATGCAACTAGAACAATGTGGGATTTGAATAGCTTCGGTGGGTATTGATGAATAAATCCCCATTCCCCTTGGGATTCTTCAAGGACATATTGGAATCCTCCATTTCTCGGACCAAAATGAATAGCTTCAAATGCAATTGATAGATTTGCTAGATTTACAAAGAAATGATAGAATATAAAAAGAAAGAATGAACATCAAGCAGTACTCAGCTTAGGTGCCTGCTTGGGTGATTTAGCTATCTCCAACAATGATGAATAAGAAATAGTAGTGATACAGGCATTTTGGGCCGTGTGGAAGTACTTGAGGAACCCACTTTTTTTTTCACTAAATTTTATCCCCTTAAATCAAACAGGTGAAAATCAGAAACAATGCAGCAAAATTATCAAAAGGGTCTCCTCTAATCATACCATAAATGAACCCCAAGAATGGAATGCTGAGCAGAACTTCACATGGGAGTCAGCCTCACCATACGTCACATTTGCTGTGGCTATCACATACAATAAAAATTCTACTACAAATAATGTAAGAGAGAGAGGGAAAGAGGGTGAAAAACTTTGAACCATAACCAGCCATAGGAGTTTATTTGTTTTGGCTGTTGTGAACCATAGGAGTTGAGTTGAAGTATTATAGGAGGGGCCCCAAGATACCCAAAATGTCACAAGCCAAATTATAACAAAGGAGCCATCTAATTTGTTTTGTTTTGTTTTTTTTTTTCTTCTTCTCTATATATATTTCTCTTATATACATTATAATACTGTTTCTTTTTGTACGAAACTTCCGGTATTCGGTAATCATATTAGACCGCAATCAATCCGGATTCGAGTCGGATCGGATCTCAATTGGGAAGCTCTCATTGAGTCAGAGTGCCTATACATTATAATATGTAGTATGTACAGTAGGTTTGTACATTGAATTTGCATTGCTTTTTCTGAGAGCAACTAAGCACAAGGTCTCATTCAAGACCATTGCTAGTCACTTTCCAAAATACCCTTTTATCATAACTCTTTTCTTTTTCCCATACAAGAAGAAATGGACGGTTAATGGAATCTCAAAGTGAACATCAAGCATCCCTCTTTAGCATCCTACCCCTTATTTCTCCTATTTTATTCCTACTTCTCCATTAGAAATTTTACCTAAGTATATTAGTATATATATAGATTGCTTTTACAAATATCTTTATACTAAGAGAGAAAAAAAATTAAAAGGAAAAATTAGTGTTGGGTGATTGTTAAAGGGTCAATTTTCTGTCTATAAATGCCCATCTGCTAAAGCAGCAAACTTCCTTTTTTGCAACTCAAAACTGTTGTTCTAATTAAACCATATTCATCAAAAGAAAAGAGAAGAAGAAGAAGAGAGTTGAATTCCAAGAACTTCTCTCTTCCCTTTGCCTTCCTAATCCTTCCTTTCCTTTTGGTTTCCTTACCAGGTTAGAGTCCCCAGCTATGAACCAAAATCTTTAAAACGTTAACCAATTAAATATAAGTTATGTTTTGCTTTTTTTTGGTATGTTGTTGTTCTGAATTTGATCAACAAAAGGGGCTCAAAATAAGTTAAGGTATTTATCTTTTTTGCAATATCAAGTTTATCAAAATTTGGGATTTGCTTGTTTTTCAGCTAGCAACCTGGAGTTCCCTAATCAAGAACCGGAAAGCTCTTCCCAGAAAAAAATGGGAAGAGGCAAAATTGAGATTAAGCGGATCGAGAACACAACTAATCGACAAGTTACCTTCTGTAAGCGTCGCAATGGATTGCTCAAGAAGGCCTATGAACTTTCTGTGCTTTGTGATGCTGAAGTTGCCCTCATAGTCTTCTCCAGCCGTGGCCGTCTCTATGAATATGCTAACAACAGGTTAATTCATCGGCTTCTTTTTCATTAGTATAATTTCATTTCTCAGTTTTGTTGATTTTCTTCTTCTTAAGCTGGTAAGCTGATATTTCTTATAAGCTGTGTGCAGGCTTCTGTTCTTTTTTGGGTCTTTTTTCACAAGTTATAAGTAAGATTGAGTTCCTCAAAACAAAGATTTACCTAGTCTTTCTTGATCATGTCTTGGTTTCTGTTTATTGTACTTTACAAACCTTAATTTGGGTTTTGTTTGGATTTTCTTTTTAGCTTGTCTTCCTCATGTCTTTTGTTTTGATTAGATATGCAGATCTGAAATGGTGAAATAGTAGTAGTTCTAAAGAGCAGAAACAACTAGGGTTGTAATGATAATATGCAGATGGGGTTGAAAAGCAGACTTTTTTTTTTTTCTTTTCTTCTCTCTCTCCACATGTCATCTATCAAAGGCTCTCACAAGAAAGAAAAAAAAGTCTGCTACAAACAAAAACTGTGTCACGCTCTCATTAGCCCATTTCCTCATATCTCTTCTGATCAATCTTAAAAAAATCCCATTAAAATATGAACCCTTTTCTGTCAGATTTCAAAACCAATTAAGATTTCTTTTTTATATTTTATACTAGATTTTTTTTGTAATGTTTGTCGTCACAAGATGATACTTCAATCAGCTGTCTGTCTCTGTGTCTGCCAAAGTTAAGGTTATGGTCTAATTGGATGTGAGACAAAATCAGTCACTCAACAAAATCAGATCTTAATTAGATTAGGGTTTTTGCCTAAATGGGTATTTTCTTTCAACAAATGTTGAACTTAGTTTCTGGCAAAAGAAAAAAGGAAAAGTTTCAGGTATATATTAAGATTTAAGGGGTACCATGGATTTTGTCTCTTGTTAGGTTCTTTAAAGTAGTATATATATATATAAGAAACTGCAAATTTTGAAGTTTTAGGGTTTTAAAAATTCCCTAAACAAACTTTATTTATAAAAGTTTGATTTGTTTACCCTTTTTGGAGTGCATAAGACTAGGGTTTCTTTAGTTAAGCTTAGCTGTGTTTGCCTTAGTTAACACAATATACGAATCTTTGGTCATGTCAGGTAAAAGATTTTTCAGTTCTCTTCACTTCTCACTTCTCATTACTGACAATATTGTTGTCTCAAAGGATTCCTTTTTTATTATCTCATTTGCTTCCTCTTCTTCTTTCATTTCATTTCTTTTTTTTTTTTTTAAAGAGAAAAGAATTTCCTTTCTCAAATTAATCTCTGGGGTTTCCACACTCTGCAATTCTTTGGGTGAATATAAGAGGGGGTTTTCATTTTTGTGTTAGCATGCTGCTTCAAGTTTAATATGTTCAAATTGTGAAAATGATCATTTATATCTTAAAGTCCATTCTTTTCTCCCTAAGGCCAGCCCTAAACTACATGACATGACTAATAAACTCTAGTATAAATTGGTAGTTTTGTTTGGGTCTTAAAAATGTTTTTTTAAATTACTAGCATTATTTTAAGTAGAGAAAAATAGAGAAAAAGGAGAAAGCTATCATCTTTTTGGGAAACTAACTTCTTTTAATGGGTTTATGTGCTTCACCATTTCTGTCACAAATTCTCAAAGAAAGATCTGAATAAAATTTATGAATATGAACAACAAACTCAAGCTAGCATTTTAATTTGTTAGTGAAAAACTAAAAAAGAGTTACTTATATAGCTGGGATAGGGAGAGAGGGAGAAATAAAGTTAATTGAAGTGATGGAGGAAGAGAGGGTGGAAACAAAGGGGTACGAACCAATGGGATTGTCTGCAGTTTTCTTGAAGCGTGCAGCATTGGCTGCTGCTGCTCCCTGCAACTAGTTTTCACTCTTATTATAACTCAGTCAATGAGTATTTTACACTTTACAGGCACCCAAAGTTAATTTAGCAGATTCTTTTTCTTTCATGCTCATCTTAAAGAAAAAAACAAAAAATTAAAAGAAAACCTTTTTTCATGTTGTAATAAAAATAAAAAAATATATAATATGAAAGAAAAGATGTTTGGGTTTTGCATTGGTTGATCACTTTGATCTGGGTATTTAATGATTTCTCTAGTTATTACATGTGGAATGGCTTAGGGAAACTTTTAAATGAATAAAATATAAATAAATAATTAATTATATATATAATCTACTGTTATTCTACTGTAATATATAAAGATGAAAATTGAAAGGATTTCTGATTTCAGAAAGAAAAAAAAATGAAAGGATTCCAGCCAATCATATTGAGAGATCTTGTGCCAGAGTGGCAGAGACAACCAATCAGTAGCTCGAGAAAATTAAGGAAACAGATTCTTCCTGGTTTACTGTGAGTAAAACTGTAAAAGTGCTGCTTTACTACTTTTCTTCTGCAGCAGTTTGCCCCTTGCACCCTTGGCCCTTTGGCCAGTATTTTTCACCTCTCTTTTTATATATTGAAATTATCATGTTTGATTTTATCATTATGAGTGAAAATTTTCAATTTTGACTTCATTATGTTTCTTAAATGAATATATATATTTTAATTTGATAAAAAATATGTAGTACTACTATTTAAGATAATTTGTGGCAAAGTTAAATAATTTGAACCTAGGAATGTCAAATAGAATATTACATTACATATAATAAGATGTTAGAATTACTTTCTTATACAAAGAAATTAAAGAAAAGCACACTCCCTCTTCATCCCATATCTTTTTTGGCCTAAGGATAAGCCTTCAACCCATGTTCAATTAGGCTCCATACTGAATTTTTTCTTGCTCCATATTCAACTTATTATTGATTACAATTTGAAACACTATTCTAGTCCTTATTGAATAATAATGACAGGACTAGTTTCCTATTGCTATTTTTTAAAATTATAATTTAATGAATGCTTTTAAATAATAACTATGAAGACTAAACTTGAAATTTTTTAACATAAGAGAGTGTTTTTGAGGAGAGAGTAAGAATGGATGAAGCAAAGGAGAGTATTGGATAATTAAATTAACACCATTTATAATTCTAATTAACTCAGATTTGTGCAGAAAAAAAAACATAGTTCATTTTCCCAAATATAAGGGCTATGAAAATTTGGGTTAGGAATGAAGGATTACATTACCCTTTTTGCACCTAATTAATACAACCTAGCTAACATGAAATAGAAAGTATTGGTAAAATACTATAATTATTGGTCACCAGTTCAATGGAGACTAGCTAGGTAGATGAATTTGAAGTTGTCTTTTTTAAATTTCTCATCATGAGAGTTTTTTGTAGGCCAATATATAGGAGAGAATCATCTGTTATTAACCGAATAAGACAGAGATGATTTAAGATTTTCAATGCAACTATAGGCTTCCACTAATATTACTTACTGCACATGAAACTAATCTTATTATAGTTTAATCTTATAAGAAGCTTATATTACCTTCTGCAAAGGAACTTCATTTTCTGATAGCCATTTAGAAAAGATCAAAAGTTTAGCTAAGATATTGGTGTAAGATTTATACAGTAATGGTATGCTTTTCTGTTCATTCTGTTTTATATTAGTCCTTTTTTTATTTTTTTATTTAATTATTTTTGTATAGCAAAAGGTATTTTTACCAAATTGAGTTTGTAAACAGTTTGTCTATTCAATATACCCAAAAAAAGTTGGTATGTTTGCACATTTGAAGACTGAAAGAATGAATTTAACATATATGAATTTGTAATAAGAAATGTAAGATATATATATAGAAATGCTGAAGTTATTTGGAGTGCTATTGATCTTTCAGTAGTGTCACTTTCAACCCTTTATGTATAAGAGTTGGAGAGTGAAATTCTTAGGCCTTTTGGCCTGACAAGAAAGCACGCAGTACCACATTTTTGTCCATTGGGTTGGTTGGTACTGAACTTATTCCATCTTGCTATTCAACAGTTCCAATTGTAAACACATCCTAAAATGGATGATCAGTGTCTGTACTATATTCTCTCTTTCTAGATAATAAGCTTGTAGCTTGGTTATAATTAATTTTCCTTCTTCTCATTATATTTTGAAAATTAATCAATTTTCAAGAAAAAAAAAAACATATATAGTACAAATAATTAATCTATCAGCTTTAGTTTCCTGCTACTTTTTGGCACAACACATGAATAACCACAAGGCTGGAGTTTCTGTAGGGATAATATTCTTATATCATATAAGAAATATTTGGCACAATATAATTTCCTATGCCAAGATTAAGTAATATATAGACATTTTTCATCATAGTCTGATCTGCTAATTACATAATATGTGTAGCTGCCATGATTCCATGAATGTCAAGTGTTATAGTAATAAGATGTTTAAGCAGAATGGTGGTTTTGTGATCAGTGATCACACAGTGTATAATATTTCATTTAAATAACCTGAAGTATTTTTGATGATTTTGCAGTGTGAGAGCAACAATTGAACGATACAAGAAAGCATGTTCAGATGCATCAAACCCAGGATCTGTTACTGAAGCAAACACTCAGGCAAGTTCAAATAATATTTGCTAATAATCAATGGAGTAATTAAATTAAAAAATGGTCTTTCCTCGTTTATCTTGATAAGAAAATCTTAAAATGTTTCACTTAATCCTTTCTGTGGGTATAATCTTTTTAAATTACAGCTTAAATAGATATACTATGTCCTTCAGAAACATATACAATATTAGTAATATATATTCTGCAAACTGTTCTGCATTATAATTTATTTTAGGAACTATCTTTATCAAATATTATTTGGTTGATTTGTAATGGCATGTACATATATATTTTTTAAAAAAATTTGTAATCATCATTCAGAAAGGAAATTGAGGTAAAAAAATTCATTTCTATTTTACAACAGTACTGATTAATGTATTTACTATATATATAAGACAAAAATGATGTCTTAATGTGTTTTTCAAAAGAGAGAGAACTAATTAAGAGTTTTCTTAAGTTAAAAGCACATGGTCTTAAAACAAAGAAGATACATATGCTTGTATTTTGAACTAATATAAAGCACACATTCTTAGTTAGACCTAAAGCCCTCCTTCCTGGCATGTTGGTAGTACATATAACCCTAGTACTGTAGTAGCTTTTATTAATAAGTAAATCCCAAGTAGTTACATATACACCTCATTTGTCCACCAATATACTCACCTACCTCTCGTAAATTAGTTGTTTTACGTGTTTGTGAAATAGGTGGGCATGAGAGGTGTACAAATGGGGTGAACAAACATCATTTCTATTTAGTTATATTGTTGACAGTTAAGTACTAGTGAGGTACCCGAAAAAATTAACCTTACTGGACATAAGTATAGTAAAAGCCTTTATGTGTTCAAGTAATTGTTGTGACTTAATCCTGGCTGATACATACATATATATATCACCTCAGTTTTACCAACAAGAAGCCTCCAAACTCCGTCGTCAAATTCGTGATGTCCAGAACATGAACAGGTAATATTACTGATCAGTATATTAATTCAAGCTTACTCAAAGATGTAATCCACTGGTTTTTCTTTATTATTATTTCTTGTTTATAATAATTATCCTTTTCATTTTCATTCCTTCTCAATGCATTATTTACTGGAAAACTTTTCATGATTAATGTTTCTTTCAGGCATATCCTTGGTGAGGCTCTTAGTTCCTTGACCTTTAAGGAACTGAAGAACCTGGAGGGAAGACTAGAGAAAGGAATTAGCAGAATTAGATCCAAAAAGGTTTTTTACTTCACCATTGCATTGGTGTTCTAGCTAGAACATATTTTATATATTAAAGACTTTTCATCCTTTAAATCCTTTCTTTATCTTTTCATTTAAGTAAATTTTACTTACTGTCTTACTGACATTCTTAACCTCTTGCAGAATGAATTGCTATTTGCAGAGATCGAGTTCATGCAAAAGAGGGTAAACTTTCATCCCTACATTATCATCTTTATTATTCTAATATATATATGCTAGTTAACTCTTGAAGTACTATGATAATTGATATGAGTAATAGTGAGTTTTGGTTACAATATATAGTTTATGTGAAAACTTAAAATGTAGTTGGATTATTTAGGCAGTTTTTCTTGGGAAAAAAAGTATCATTTTCCCCTTTAAATTTGTAGCGTTTAGACATTTTGCCCCTTGAACTTCAATTTTGGGACATTTTGCCCCCTCAGCCTAACGGCACCGTCAAGCCGCTGACGTGGCAATGCCACGTGAGTCAGGTTGGTCTACCGTGGCATTGCCTCGTCAGCATCTTGACGGTGTCATAAGTCTGAGGGGCAAACATCCCAAAATTGAAGTTCATGGGGCAAAATGGCCAAAATTGAAATTCAGGGGGCAAAACGTCCAAACGCTACAAGTTCAAGGGACAAAAAGGGTATTAAGTCGTTTTTCTTGTAAACAATTGGTCACTGATGTCAACTCATAACCCCTTTTATAGTTGCTTGCAACTCAACCAGGGATATAAAAGACCAACCATTAGTTTCAGTTCAGAATGTGTTTCCAACACAAAGGGAGAAAATAGTATATTCTACAAAGTTTGAATAGTATAAGTAAATAGTACCAAATAGTACTGTTAACTAGTTCTAAATACAGGACAGGACCAACTTCTGGTTGGACAATAATAAGATGAATAAGCAAAAACTTTTAAGGCTTCAATTAGTATGAATTTTAATTGTGTCACCATGAGGTCCATGGACCATGACACTCTTGATAGGGCTGGAAGTACTACATGCCTGCAACTTAATTCAAAATTATTAGGTGATTTTGAATAAGTGGCTAAGTCTTTCAGGTTGATCATCTTGCATCTGATCCATTGATCCTGCAACTATTAGGTAATCCTGTTATTACTTACTGTAATTAGCTGTTACAGAATTGGCTCAATGCTTTGGACCAGACTTGAAATGTTCATGGAGTGGTGGTATACCCATGTTTGATCTGTATGAACATTAGGCTCAGAGTTACTATCTTTGTGGTGACTAAAATTAAGATTGAAACTTTAAATTGCAGACAAACTAGTTCTGAATCCTGTAAGGGACTTGACTTGAGCACCCTTCCCAGAAACAGTCTGCTGCTAGTGCAATGAACATAGAATATCAAATGCTTATTGTTAAATCAAAATCCTCTTCTTATATATTTACAATTGTTTGTGCTCATTTTCTAGGAAGTTGAGCTGCAGAATGACAATATGTACTTGCGAGCCAAGGTATATAATCCCTCTCTCTCTCTCTAGTCTCTATTGCCCTCTTGCAATCATACCGGGATTTAGTCATTTAGATGGTTAACTAAACATATATAGCTGGAAATGTTTGATGATACAGATAGCTGAAAATGAAAGAGCGCAACAACAGCAGCAGCAACAATCAAATATGATACAAGGGTCAGTCTACCAGACTGTGACTTCACAACCCTATAATCGGAATTTTCTCCCCGTAAATCTCCTGGAACCCAATAATGAGTACTCCACCCAAGATCAAACCCCTCTCCAACTTGTATAAGGTTCTGATCTTTTCCATCTATATTTTACAGTTAAATCTTAATTAGACACCATGCACACCATTTGGCCTATTATTCATTTGCTTAATTAATATACACTGAGTACATAGAAGTTATCCAGAAAGTATAAATTGAGATCAAAGAGCTCCAAATTGAATGGAAGACTATATATTAACATGTTTATATATGTTACTCTGATAAGTAGCATGTCAAAATGTCATTATCTTTGAAGCATGAACAAGTGTAATGTGTAAGGTTATTGCCTCATTCATCTCTTGCAATCTGTTATTTGTTTATCATCATATCAGCTTGGTAATTATTTGAGTCTGTCTGCATGATGGCATCTCATGATCATTTATATTGCATATATATAATGCTACTTTCATATAATTTCCTTACAAAATACAGAGCATGTTATCAGATTCTGGCTAAATAATATCTTATTTTTTCGGTTTCTTTGGTTGCAGATGAATACAAGTAGGCACTAATGTTCTACCAACTTTATCTGTACCAAGCAAAGCATATAAGCTTGGAAGGAAGTATATATATATATAGCCTATGATTTATAAATAGTTGAAAACTAGTTGTTCATCTTCATCATGAAACTAAACAACTTTTAGGTTCGGCTCTGGACTCCATTTTAACTTTGTTATTGCAGAAAGAACCATTCTTGTATTATTATGCTTCCAAACACTATATAACATGGTATTGATTTTTCATCCTTTCTCTTCTCACCATATTTTCTTCCAACTAAAATGCTAGATTTAGTGCTGTGATGCCATATGTATACATATTTCTTCAACTTTGATTTGTATGTATAGCTACTAGCTAGCAAAGCTATAAGATTATGATCATATGTTTAACAGACCCACTTGATAAGCATCTGGTTTGAAGTTTGAATTATAATCATATATATATATGCTCCTCATTTTATGTTAATTCTCATCATGAAAGTCTACAAGGTTTTATCAGGTGATCAAGCATTTTCTCATTATAAACTTTAAAGTAGAAAGGGGTAGCTTTTTCAATTATATGTTTTAGGGAACAAATTAAGTTTGATAAAATTGCTTTGGAATCTTTGCCCCAATCTCATCCAAAAAATGAAAAAATAACCTTGCCTTTGTCTCCAAGACCGGCAATTACAAAGAATCTGGAAATTCATATACCAGAAGACGAACAAGACTTCAATTCCAAAAGTTGTAGAAGAGAATAGTAATTAAGCTTTCTAAGTTCTAACCCTACATTTTGTGGCCAAAAAAAAGTTCTAACTCTACATTTTCAGCCAATTCAGCATCATTTCATTGATAGTATTAGTTGGATTAATTAATGTTGCATAAATAACATGAAAGTAACATTAGATTTAGAGGGGAAATTTTCAAATTCTATATTAATCTTATCGACATTCAATTGCTGGTCTATACGTTGCAATTTGCAAAGATGCTTCTTTTGGGGACCAGACAATTAGAAGTGGAAGCACTGCTACAGTGCTACTAGATAACAAGATTTCAACAATTTTAATAAAATTAAAAATAAATCGGCTAAACAAAAATAGTACTTTTAAGTTCTAAGTATTCTATTGGGTTTCGGCCAAAAAAAAAGAAGAAAGTATTCGATTGGGTAAAATTCAAAGATATGGGGCCCTTTGAGAAATATGAAAAGTACAAGGGTTTTTTAGTATTTTAACCAAAAAAGAAACCCAGGCAACTGTTTTCCCAATTTCCACCAAGTATGGCTCATTCCATATATGCAAATCTTGACACTCAAATGAACCATCTTCGACATGACTCGACTCCAGTTAATTAGTCTAGGTTTACCTGGAAGTTCGCACCAAAAAAAATTAAACAATCTCCTACCAAACTTCAGCATTCATACAAGTTAAGAACCAAGTACAGAGAAATATTCAAATATGACATACTGAGACTAGGACAGAAATATATATAAACTGATGAGATATCACCATTGAGATATAGATATAAGTAATCTCAATTATAACTGACTAAAAGTAATTTACAATGTTATTGGAAAGCTACATTCATATAATCATTGTTATCTTGAAGGTTGAAGACCTTACTAGCTATATATCGTATATCACCAAGAACCTTCATCTATTTCCTATTTATGGACATGAAATTTAGTTACCAATTTCGTATCATTTCGCAGTATTGAGCAGAGACTGAAGGCAAAACCTTCTTCCCTCTGGTTCTATACTTACTTACCTCCGGTTTTGGTTCTGCAATGAGTATGTAAATGTTCAGAGAACTTTGTCCTCCTACCCCAAAATTCTACATTTCCTAATAAAGCTGTTTGAGAAATTTACATGTCTATTCCAAAGGCTTCGTACTTCTGGGGATCCAATCTCGAGCCATGGCTTTGCAGGGCCATTGAAATGCAAAACGGCAGCGGCCTCCAATATCTCTCCACCAGCAGATGGGGATCGGTAGCCTAATCCAGCCACATGCCATAAAGGATCAATAGGATGCACATATCCCTCAAAAGCAAGTAGGGCAGGTGGAAGAACACCCGGTTGCCATAGTGTCAACCCAGAATTGAGACTCTGTAGAAAGATATATATAGGATTAGGGAGAGGAAGGAGGAATTGAAATTATAATTTAAGAACAAAAATAAGCAATGAAAGCAACAAAATTGAAAGTAAATTTCAATTTATCCTACTCTGCAAGTACATTTCAAATTTTCTTACTCTGCAAGCCCAAATAGTGTTTAAAAATGGGGATTGTCAAGGATACTAGTGTCCTGCAAGTAAACAAATGCATACACGAAGATTTCCAAGACTATATCATGCCAAATGTCTACTTTGTTTATGAACATTTGGCCATGAGCACATTGGAAAGAAGAAAGTCTCAACAAGGATATGTAAATCTAAGTCTGTAATTATCAAAAGTTTACTTTCACTTGATTTTACACTTCCACTAGTTCCTATATTATCCACAAATTTATGTGATGGTTGCAATTAAATGGACATTAAAGCAACATCAATTGCCAAATAGCTAAATCAGTGGCAGATAATTACTTACAAGTTTCAACCATTTATGATAAGATGTTGTGATGTTGGTCCTCCTCCAAGCTTCAAGATCGAAGACATTCATACCAGAAAGCCATGCACAACGATTTTGGTTGAGGTTGGATGAAATGATTGGGTGCGAAAAGTTCAAGTAGTCTTTGTATTTCCTTCCTGGACAACAGTTGTCTCCACACCAGGAGTCAACAACTGCACCAACAACTTTCCCATTGAGATCCAACGTCCACAAAGATGATATGTCATGCTGTACTACAACATCATCATCCAAGAATACTATCTTGTCGAGATCCGGGAACAGCTGTATAACCCATGAAAGTTAAAACATATCAATGCCCACTGAAATTAAGGTTCAAAATAAATCACTTATCATCAATGGAAACATTAGAACAATTACTTCAGGGATATAGATTCGAAGATGATTCATAAGGGAGAGGCAGCTGGGGTTTAAAGCCTCCAAACAACTTCTATGCTCTCCGTCATATTCAAAGTCTTCTTCTTTCAGATTCTTGTAGTAATGACTCCAAATCAGGCGATGAATTTCCAACATTTGCTTAACTCCAACATTCACCTCCTGAGACCAATCATATTGATGTAATCCCTTAACTTCCACTGCTGCTGATTTGATAGAATTTATTGCAAACCATGCATGCATTGGGGTGTAAGTTTTCTTGTCTGTTACTATGTGAAACACCAATTTTTCAGGGTTCGCTGCATTTGCAACTGTTGAAGAGACAACAACAGAGGCAGCCAGGACATTATCAGTCAGAAGCACAACGTGGTGAAAGGATGTGTCAGCAAGACGAGAAACATGTTCAGGTGAAGGTAAACGAGAACGAGCCATTGCATTTACAGCATATTCTTCTGCCAGTTTCAAGCAAAGGCAATGTAGGCTCTTTGGAACACCACGTGAAGCTAAATACCAGTACATTAACTCACGCTTCTTGGCTGACTGGACCTTCTGCTCCATACCTAATAACTGGAAATAAGTATGAAAATACTTTGATTTGTTAGAGGACTAGCACTTGATACAATGACGTGGATACGGGTAGTGAGAATTTAAACAGATGACACAGAAGATACAATGAAGTTGTTTCCTTCTATTCAGTCATTTTCCACTCAATGTAATCACAAGCATCCATTCCATTCCATATACATGCACAAGCACATACAAGCAAATACAAAATACAAGAAGATAGATCCATAGAAAATCTTAGTACAAAATAAAACAACTATCTAGACAGAAAAAAAAAAGATCAATAGAAAGCATGAGTAATTGATATTACTAAACACATAGGTAGTTAGTAAGAAACAAATAGATAAAACATAACCACCAAAGCAATTTTATATCATTAACTATGAAACAGAATGCTATATTCATGTTAAAATATTGCAAAAAATATATATGATAAATTTGACGAGAAATGCTTCAGCAACTTCATACTTCAGCAACACTCAAAATGAAATAGGCTAATGCATGTTATGATTTTCATTTTTCTTTCTTTGGGCACTGTCGGGCAAGCCTTTCCACTGAATGAGAAATAATATCCGGTGAAATCTCAAAATGCTGTGCGACCTTCAATGACAAAAGACTTCTTATAGCTTGGACAAAAACTCAATAAAGACGAAGGGCAAGATAAAAATTGCCTAGGACATCCAAAGACCAAACCTAGCACAAGCTCCATCTTTGTCTCCACACATATATATATACATACATACATATATATATATATATATATATATATGTATTATCATATATATGTAATTTTCAAAATGTAAAGAGATCTACTCCTATTTAATTAGCAGAGAATTATAAATCGAAAGCATCACCGGAAATCCTCTTAAAAGTTGCATCTGAAACCCTTATTTAATGAAAAATGCATAACCCTATTGCTAGTTATAGTACCTCTGAGGCTCTGACTTTTGAGATGATAATATTACTTTTAGATGACCAATAGCATTCGGCTCTCCAAAGACTTGTTAAGTTATGCTAAAACTGCATCTCCAATAAGCCAATCCTACAATTTACTACCACTTGAAGAAGTCGGGCATATGAAGTCCTAGTATCCTACAGTAACGCATAAATTTTGCCTTTTATATCTTACTTTCAGGATCATTTTCCCCATGTTTCTATTGCTTAATACAAGTACCTTCTCTCAAATTCATCCATTCTAGGTCAGAAGGCGCATATATTACAGGTTTCTTTCGAACTTTTTAATGAGTATAACTCATAACCCTGATTGCCTACATTTTCAAATTTTCTTTCCCCTCTCTCTCCCAGAAAGCTAGAATTATTTCACTCAATCAACATGTAGAAGGAGTAGCAGGTTTTTCTAAGGAGATATTTCATAAGACATGTTTTTAAACTCTCCCTTTCTCTATTTCCAGTAAAGCTGTGATATTTACTACTAAAGTCATAAAATACACAAGTCATAACCATGTAGTAACGTAAGAACCTTGAAAGTTCCTCACAATTTGTACCATATTACTACTAAGGTAGAGAGTGAAATGAGCCTAGGATGTTTTGAGTTCCAAAAGAATTTGGCCACATTTTCTTCAGATAAAACAATTCACCCATCATAACTGAAGGACATTAATTGCTACTAATGACTTAAAGCGCAGAAAAGGAACTGCAAGTAATGATAGAAGTTAGAAAAGGCAAGTATAAAGACAAGTAAAAAATGAGTGGAGTAACGTACCATTGCCTTTGTCTTGAAAGCAAAGGCCTTGATGTCTTGTTGTTTTGACGTCATCTCCTTCACAAGCTCATTGAATGAATCCAATGAACCCTCTATTCCACCTTCAAGGCTGTTCCCATCTTTCACCTCCATAAGTGCTCTTGTCAGTTCTTCTCTGAGTCTCTTTATGGTAGATGCATGATCATGATAAAAACATGCAACCAAATCAGAACCAGATATGATCAACTTAAACAACCCTTTCAGGCCGTTGATTTCACCTAACTGTGATGACGTATATGATGACTATACGATGACATGTTGTCACATCAAACATTAAGCTACAGCCAGGAATCTTTTTGACTTCTTCCACACTAAGAGAAAGTTCTACCCTTGCTAGTTTCCATTGAGAACATATTGGAAGCATATAAAAGGATATTGACAGCTGGAATTCTCGTCCCAAGTGGAAGAGTATTATATGATGGTATGGCAGGACAAGTGGCCATGTGTCCAAGAAAGCAACCAATGAGAGTCAAATACAGACAGTCCCTTCCAGATGTGCTTATCCATGAACTATTTAGTAGTATTACTTTCTCATATATCGTAGTTTCCAAAATACCATTCCCATTTTAGATTTTTCTAAATAATATTAGTATCTCAAATTGACAAATTCTATGAGAGGTCCTACATACATTTTATAAAGCTGCAAAGTAGAAATATTATCTTCATTTCTAGTACTATTATTTTAGTATTTTTTATTATTTATAAGAAGTATTTTTAATAAAAGTATTTATATCTTTTGGTTTTGAGTGCCCACTATATATAGAAATCTGGTTGAAATAAAGGTCAAAAAATTATGTTATGAAGGAAAAATCAATACCCCACCATTTGCACATTTTTCATAGACTTCTTAAAAAAGTTGAAAATTTTGGACGATAATACTATGTTTTTTTTTTGGGCCAACAACAATAATACTATCTTTCAAAAACACTTTTTATATATTCATATAATTAATTCTATTTTATTTTAATCCTTTTATTTCTGGAAAAAAAGGGTCTATTTTACTTTTTTTTTTGGCACCAATCTATTTTATTAGTTTAAAATCCAACTTTTTGGCACCAATCTATTTTACTAATTTAAAATCCAACTTTTAGTATATATATAGTTCCAATAAAACTTAGATAAACTTAAATTGAATCTTAGATCATCAAACAACAACACTTTTGTATAACCAAAAAACAAATAGAAATTTCAACTTTGGTAAATTTTAAAATTGCAAAGTGAGTATTCAGCAACTTGGATTTACACCAAAACAAGAAAACGAGTAAGGTGTCAGGATCAAAAAAAATGACAAATATTTGGCAGTTGTTTGCTAATGAAATGATGGTCATGTTGAATTCTATCCCCAAATTGAATGTAAACAAATTTTGGGTCATATTCGGGAAAAATAGATTTTAAAAGGAAAAAACATTGTGAAATGCAAAAGCCGACATAAATTAATCAAATTCAAGCTAATCTTTTTCCTGAAGAATTTAAGCTAATTTCTTTTGTCAAGCAAATGCTAGCAATTTTTCTATAGGAGGAAAAATTCTCAAATTTATTTTAGAAAAAAAAAAGAAAGACAAAAGTTGTTCCACAGTCATAGTTATTATCATATAAGACAGTGTTAAAATTAAATATGAGAAGCCCACCAATTACTATCCTGCCCCCAACATACACGTGGCAATCTAGTACCCTTAACTTAACAAATGAAAATTTTGGAAAATAGAAAATAGAAAATACTAGTAGAAAGTAGAAACTAACCTGAGATGTGTCACCCCCACTGAAAAGCCTCCATCCTATACAATCTGCAAAAATGCCATTAAAATCAATCCTTGATTTTTTTCTTTTTAACCAAAACTAAAATTTCAATATAATAATCAATTTTAAAAACGCACTACAACTAATTTACTGAGTTTTTCAAGAACATGAAAATTTCTGGAAAAAAGAATAAACATAGTTCAGGTGAAGTAAATGTACGCATCTCATTGGCTATAATTTTTGTCATAATGCAAATGTAATCAATGTGTACATAAAAGTCAAAAGATAGAGTACAAATTAACATAGCACAAATGTACAACACCATTAAAGCATGCCTCCCTCTGATTTCCAAAATTCCAAACCAAACAAAAATAGCAAGATTAAGTTAAAATATGAACTTGGAGTAAGCTTAGTTAAAATTACCGATAGCGGAAGAACAAGAAGAGGAAGAAGCAGATTCAAGAACCAAGAAGGCAACTCTGACGAAAAGAAAAGGCAAAACGATCCCCAAAACCAACACTAACGGCAACACAGTGCGGCTCGTTAGCCGTCCACGCGCCGCCGCAGCCCCCGTACCTGCCACCGTCGCTCCCTTTCCTCCTACACCTCCTCCGCCACCTCCAGTACTTGTGTTCGATATAGTAACCCTCTTTATCCCTGTTGTTGATATGTAAAACTTCATTCTCTTCCTTGACTACTTTCCCCCACTTTCCTCCACTTTCTCCTCACTTCCATTTAATCCAAACAAAGATCCACTCGATCATCGTCGACGATTCGCATTAAAATCTTTCTAAACAAATTCAAATGCTTCCGTCAGATTTTCAGAAACGGTAAAAACATAAAATAATTATCAAATCAGATAAAACAATTTGATGAAATAACAAAAATGAAAGATTGGCTGCACTATTTATACCAACCTGGTACTGAAACTTACTACTTGAAAAGTCACGAGCTGATTCCTGTAATTGGTTAGGCTTCGAAAAACCATAAATAAATGTAAAGAAATTAATTTAATAAATAATATTAAAAGGCTTTTGGATTTTGGGAAGGGAAAAACTGTAATTTGGAATTAAATAATTAAAAGGAATTAAAAGGCATAAAGCCAAAAATGAAGCCGCGTTCAAAGCCGCGGGAAACAATTCTACTGGATTTGCTTGCAATTATAATTAAGTACAGAGAGTAGGGAGAGAGTGAGAGTGTGAATGTGACTTTTTTGGGGAGATTTTGCTGATTGGGGCTTCGATTTTATGTAATTGCATATTTGGCCTTAACTTTCTACTATTCTCACCGACAGACAGAGAATCAGGAATAGGGATGAAACGTGCTGTCCCCTTTTTGTAATTTTGAGCGGGGGAACGTGGGAAGGTTATTGTGAGGGCAATCTCATAGTTTCATTATGCAATCTATTTATAATATTGTTAAAGAAACTTTGTGAATGAATAAATTAAAAATGTAATAATGGATTTTCTTTTCTTAGAATATAAGGGAGCTGATGTTTTTGTTTGATCGTTTTATTCAGGTCAAAAACAATAGTCTAGTGCTTTTTCTTTTTTAAAATTTTGTTAAAGATAGGGTAACTATTTGATACACCGGCGGTGTAAATTTTGGATTTCACAAGCGGGTTATGGAGTTGATACATGTTCATTTCTGAATTAATTAAATTTTAAATATTTCAATATAGTTCCTAGGGGACACATGATGTCACCCTTTAAAATCCGCTTGTACAATCTGTTAAACTCCACTGACAGTATATTATATATAAACCAAAAAGATAATGTTAGAACAAATCAAACTGAATATGAATTAATGGAGAAAAGAGTATTGTTACTTGCTCTATATTATACTATATTAAAAGTTCTACTGCTATAAATATTTAAATTTTATATAAGTTATTATTATAAAATATTATTTATGTAAAACTATATGTAACTAAATTTGTATCAAGCCAACAGTGCTGAGATCTGTTGATAAGATATATTGAACTCATGGTAATAATTATTTTGATGACTCAAATAAAATTTGGAGGCGTCATGGCCTATTGTCAGGCTCTTTAGGGTATCTCCTTGTTATTACTAAATTATTTTTGTGATGTAAAGAAAACGAAGCATGTGTTGTTGTTGAAGATATGAGTAACATAAACTAAGAATGAGGTGGGAAAATGCATTTTCTTGGTTGCTAGAAGTTAATCATATCATGATTGCATGTTGCTTTAAATAGTTCTGTTTCAACACACTTTTCTTTTAGAGATCACCTTGTGAGCAAAAGAAATACCAACAATAAGAAATAATTCAAGGTCCTACTTGAAAGTTTATAATTCACTGGACGAGTAGCCACGACCTGCGAAATTAATAGCCGGTACAATATTGTAACTTGTAAATAATTAAGTCGTTTATATTTGAGATTATCATGATTTAAACTTTGATAATTAAAATTAAGAAATCACGCAACTACCTACTGAACTGATCATGATCAATATTAGCTTGTTTGTGTGTTGGTAATGACGGTATGAAGATGGCTTTTCTTATGTTTTTATTTTATTTTTTCTCTAATTTGGTGATTATTTCCTTTAGGACATGATGATGATTAGGTTATCTTGTCTCTAATTATAAAAAGCACTAAATAAATTTTTATTAAAGTGAAAGGGACGAATCTTTGAGTTTCGTTAGATTGCAAAGGTCAAAAGTACGCACTACATTTGGAAACTATGCCTTTACCCATTTTTTTTTTTTTTGGTTCAAATATGCCTTTACCGATTAAGACAAGGGAAAAACATATTGTTTTATTTTTCAACATTTTTATACAAATTGTTTATCAATACACTTGACTTAATCAATTACAAGTAGGAGTACTAGCAATTTATTGATCATCATAAGAATATCCCAACATTATGAACCCAAAATTTTGTGTTGACTTTTTAAGCTATTCCTTAATCTTGGGTTAAACTCAAAAGAAGTTGTCTCAAGTTAAAAAGCTGAAAATGCCACTACATATATTAACAAAAATCTTAAATCTTACTACGTAAATGATTAGAGAAGATAAAAAGGAAAAGAAAAAGAAGAAAAGTGAATTCATAAATGAAAACTACAAACGATCTTTCAAAGTCAAGGATGAATTAATTGCAGCATTTGGTAACGTGGCTGGGTCGGCCATCCATGCACATGGCTTCATGGCTTTAATGCTTTTTAAAAGTGAAAATTAAATAATAGTAATAAATATTAAAATTATAATTAATTAAAGAGGCCTCCTCCACTTTGCCAAATGCCAATTGCTAATGCAAAACTAGTGATTTCTTTCTCTCTTTCTTTCTTTCTTTCTTTTTTTTTTTCTAACTTTGGGTTTCATACTTTAATTTACTACATGATAAATAAATTATTTTCAAGTATCTTAACCATTTTTTAACAATAAATAAAATTTATAAACTTCCATGCAAAGATTATTTGCAAAATAATTTGTCCAAGTTTTTAGAATCTACAAGCAAGATTAAAAGAATAACTCATATGTCAAATATTACAATTGTACATAAAATTTTACTATAAAAGCAAAATAGTATAAAATTCATCTCGAAAATTCTTTTTAAAAAAGTAAACAGAAGTAAAATAAGAATGTGAGAAAGGAAATGAGATGTGATGTCGTTGAAAAAGGAGCAAATGCCTAATGCCAAGAAAACAAAAGGCAAGCTTTCTTTTGTTTGTTTATAATACTATTTTTGTCGGCCCAAATTTTAGCCCCGAGAACATGGCATTGGGCCCATTTTATCTTCCGGATTGTTGGGTAATTCACATATACTTGCCTAAGACACAAATTTGTCGAAAGTGACACATTCAATGGCCTACTTCTCTCAGTACCAAAAAAAAAAAAATGGCCTACTTCTAAATGTCGTTACTCCAACATGTGGTAAGCGGTTTTTACTGATAGGTGAGAATATAAGTTCGATCCTTCATCAGTGCATTTCGAAAACTCCGAAATCTACAAGGTAGGAGTTTTTTTTTTTAGTTTTTAGTATGACTTTTAAATAATACAAATCTGAATATGCAGAGGAAAACTCAATTGAATACTTGGAGCAGAGCAGAATGTAAAACTTAAAGAAACTTTTTATTGAATGAGTAAACAATAACTTAACATCCAAGAAATACATGGGCTATAAGCTGCAGGATATAGCAGTAGACTACATTGAATCCCTTGGCAAAGCTCCTTATCATAATGACCATGTAATTATTTAAAACAAAAGATAAAATGTACGAAACAAAGCTTAGTTAATGACAAAAAATAGTAACATTTCGAACCATGCTACCGATGAGAATGAAGAGATTTTGCTTCTGATCAGGTTTATGTGTTCTTAATTTGACAGTCACCATTTGTAGGTCTTCCTGTTGGGTTCAAAGACATATTTGATGAGTGAATCTTTGATAGACAGCATCTCAGGGAACTCATTCTTCAGCTTGGTTGCATCAAGTTCATTGTTGCTCCTAGGAGCAACAATAACCTTGGCCTGTTCTTCCAGGGTGAAATTAACCCAGTTGAATTTGGGGTCAATGTATTCCTTGTACATTTGCAGAATCTCATTATGGCTCACAACACCGGGATTCGTAAAGTTCCAGATCCCCCTCAGGTTCCTTTTGGCCATTTCAACTGAAATTGGAAGAAGTTCATCCAATATAGTCATGCTGTTTGGAATGTCCACTACCTTGTTGTAACGAGCAATCTTGGTGATGAAGTTTCTTGGATTGCTGAGATCAGATGAAATAGGCATCCGGACTCTTAGAGTACAGACATTGTCATATTCCCTTAGAAGCTCTTCAACCTGTGGCATATAAAAATGGATGAAATTGAAATCAGATTTCAGAATACAGCTAATTAAAATGATTTTCAAAATGTATATATATAAAAGGGAATGAATTCTGAATTCTGATACCATGGCTTTGGTTTTGGAATAGAAAGAACCAGTGAAATTGGCCCTGTCTTCCTCCTTGAACCCAATTCCTGTTCCTAGAGGATGTTTAGCATCATACTCAAAAATACAACCAGTTGCATAATTCATCATTAGGAGATTATGTTCCCTGCAGACATCTGCCAAGGTTAAAGTACCGACAACGTTGGTTCTAATAGTTTCAGGCCTATGATTTTCACACCAATCCACATTTGGTCTGCCTGTTACTCCAGCAGCATTGAAAACATGAGTTGGCTTAACAGATTGAATATCAGCCAAAAGTTGTGCACGTTGCTCCAACCGCCCTTTTCCATACTCGTAAGGAATCCCTTGCTTCTCACATATCTTCCCAAGAAGTCCACCAATCCAACCTGTTCTGCCATAGATCAGAAACTTAAGTGATGACTTTGGAGTAGCAGTACTCTTTGGAGATGGAACCAACATTCCATTCTGACTAAACTTGTTTGTCACGGGACCAGAATCGAGATTACTTGCGTCAGGGGCATTGAATTGCCCTTCAATTCCAGGGACCATAAGCATCCTAGGATGGGGCAGCAGTGCACCAGAAACATCACCCCACCAATCAGGATTGCTGACATACCATTCCATTGTCTTTCTTAGACCTTCTTCCCATGATGTTTTTTCATACCATCCCAAACTTTTCAGTTTCTGATCATCCAAGAAATATCTCTGATCATTGAAAGGGCGATTTTCGACAAACTTAATCTGACTCTCTGGATCCAAGTTAAACAGCCTGCAGATATCCCTAGCCACATCAATAACTCTCCTTTCTTTCGTTGTGCCGATGTTGTACACATGGCCTACTTCACCCTTATGGAGAATAACTTCAAAGGCCTCAGCAACATCCTCACAATACAGATAACTCCTCACATTTGATCCATCCCCATGAATTGGAAGAGGCTTTCCACTCATAGCCAAAAGGATGAATTTGGGAATCAATTTTTCAGGAAATTGATTAGTCCCATAAACATTGTTCCCTCTAGTGGTAATCACAGGCAGTCCATATGAACGTCCATATGCCATAACCAACATTTCTGCTCCAGCTTTAGTAGCAGAGTAAGGATTTGTTGGCAGAAGCTGAGAAGCCTCATGATTTCCCACCACAGCATCTTCATCTGTCTCACCATAAACCTCATCTGTGCTTACATGGATGAACCTCTTGATTTGGCCTGTGACTTTGCAAGCTTCAAGCAAAACATGAGTTCCATAAATGTTGTTTTTAGTGAACTCAAAACTGTTCCCAAATGAGTTGTCAACATGAGTCTGGGCTGCAAAGTGCATGATTGTGTCGATTGACTCGGTAAGAAGGATGAAGTGAACCAGATCAGCACTTGCAATATCTCCCTTGATGAACTTGAAATTGGGAGATGAGCATGAAGGGTTGAGGTTTTTTAGGCTTGAGCAATAATCAAGCTTGTCAAGGACTACAATTTTGTAGTCTGGATAGTTACGGATGAGCCTGTTGCAGACATGAGAGGCAATGAAGCCTGCAGCTCCAGTGATGAGGATGTTCTTGGGTGTGTATGGAGTAGCCATATCTAAACATAAAGTTAAAAAACATATCATTTGACTTGATGAAACATGTTTCAGACAAAAAAAAAGTAGTAAATTTTGTTTAGTACAAGGAAGATACAAAAGAATTTACTCCTAAAACATAATAATTCATTCCCTGGGAAAATAAAAGCATATTTTACCTAGCAAAACTCTGTATGATATAGGCAGTTGACTCCAGCAGACATATAGCTTTATATATAACATGGACAAATTACTCATAGCAAACAATGATTTTATTTGACCATATTCAGTCCCATAATCATTTTTCAAACAGAATCTTAAATGCTGATTTATCAAATAGAACAACATATTGAAACATATCAAAAAAGGGAAAATCAAGAATAACCCATGTTAATATGCTTGAAAACATTTCGAACCAGCTAAATTAAGCAGAAAAATGTGGTCAGTGGAGTAAGAAATGAAAACTTACAGAAAATGTGTGGAGTTGGAAATCAAAAGGCAAAAAGGGTTGCAACTTCTCTGAAATTCAATCAGAGAAGAGAGAAAAGAAGAGCTAAAAGTTGTGTAACTTATGAATTGGAGAGAAAGCTGTGAGGACTGAGGAGGACGGGGGTAGTTGGCAGCTATTTATAACTACTGTATATGCATGTCAAATAAAGTACTATTATTTTGGAGTGTTAGTTAATTAAGATTTTTTTAAATTACAATTAATCAATTAATTAGTACTCCATAAGTTTGGATTTTAATAGTTTGATCAGACTGATAGGCAATGTTTTAATTATGTGTGATTAAGATTGAAGTTTAACACCCATATTTTTTGTTTTTGTTTTTCGAATTTTGGAACATCAAGTGCAACATGTTATACTCATTTCTTAAAATTTCTTTTTAATATATATAATAATGTCATATTCATGTTCATCAAAGTTTTTCCCATTTTTTCTCTTTCTTTGTCATTTAGATTTAGACTATTTTTAAAATTGTAAACATTATTACTACACTTCAAGGATTATATTTTTGGCTAATTGCTCAAATAAGGGTCCAATATTTGCAAAAATGTTCAAATAAGGGCCCAAAGAAAAAACAAATTCTCAAATCAGGGCCCAATATTTACGAAAATGCTCAAATAAGGATCCAAAGAAAAAAATGTTCCAATAAGTGCCCAATGTTGCGAAAATAGCTCAAATAAGTCGTCAAGGTTTTCGACCCAATTTGGTCCTTAATTAACCTTTCTTAACGGCACGGGTTTATTTAAGCAATTTTTGCAACGTTGGACCCTGATTTGAGTAATTTTTGTAACATTAGATCCTGATTTGAGCATTTTTTTTTGTAAAGTTAGGCCCTGATTTAAGATTTTTTCTTTAGGCCCTTATTTGAGCATTTTTACAAATATTAAGCCCTTATTTGAACAATTAGCCAATATTTTTAAATATAATTTTATATAGCATTTAATTAGTGACGGATTGAGAAAACTTTTTAGGGTGGCATAATATTTTCTATACATATATAACAAAAATATTTTTTAGGGTGAGCATGATATTTTATATATAGAATTAAAATATACCACTAAAAAATATTATCATTATAATATAAAAAGATCATTAAAAGAACACAATTACAAATAAGTATTTTTTTTGGTGAATTACAAATCGGTATTACTCCCTTCTGTTTCACTTTGAAACTTTATAGACCTTAGCCTATAGACATTTTGATAAGTTAATTCATTGAGAGTGTGTTTGGATGAGAAATTATTAAAATTTTAAAGATTTTTAAAAGAAAAAATTTTGAAATATATCATTTTGAAATACTAGCTTTTAAAAATCTTAGTTTGGATGAAGATTTCATGAGGAGATTTTGAGATATTCAATTTTTTTTAATAAAATAATATATTCAATTATAAAAAATAACATTAGAAAAATAAAAGTATGCAATAAGGATATCATTGGATTTTTAATAATGTATATATATTTTTAATAAAATTTAGAAGTGAAAACACATCTTTTAAAAATACATTTTTATCATTTAAGTTAAAAAAATATAAAAATTTTATAATAAAAAAAAAAGGAAAGTTAGTTAATGTGGTGGTTAAGGTAAAAAGAAGAGGATTTTTAAAAAGACAACATATTACATAGATTTTGAAGAGAGGTTTTGGGCCCTCTAAAAATACCTCTCCAATTTCCCAAGATTTTTAAAAACCCAACTATAATTTTGGCAAACCAAGTTTTTCAAATTTAGATTTTAAAAAATCTCTATCAAAATGAATCTTCCTCTTAAATATCCTCATCCAAACACACTCTGAAGATAGGCACACGGGACACTATATAAAATAGCATATAAAATCAGAAAAAAAGGAAATTAAGGGTGGGCACACCCCATATGTACATACATTGCATTTAATATAAAAGTAACATATATTTAATTTGAAAAGAACAAATACGTTATGTACATGATGTTTATTTATTTATCATTATGATAGGGATTTGTAATACCCAAAATTCATTCAGTTTTGTTTATACACATACATATATAGATTTATGTTGTCATGTTTTAATTTTAGTAAGGAAATTTGAGAAACCAAATAAATTAGAAGAAAAGAAAATGATAATATGTGTGTTAAAAGTTAATTGCTCAAATTGATCCCTAATATTTACGAAAAATACTCAGATATATAAGGGTTTAACCTTTTAATTTGGTTAATTAAGTCCAAACATTGCAAAATCGGCTCAAATAAGTCCTTAACGTTGCAAAATCGGTTCAAATAAGTCCCTAGAGTCAATTTAAGTACCTAACGTTTTGGGGTTTATTAGACTTGTCAATTTAACTTCAGGGACGGATTTGAGCCGATTTTGTAACGTAAGGGACTTAATTAATCAAATTAAAAGGATACGACACTATCTGAGCATTTTCACAAACGTTAGGAACCATAACCTTTGTGAAAAAGCTCAATTTATTTAACCAAAAAAAGAAAATGCTCAATTTAAGTTCTAACCTTTCAATTTAGCTAATCATATCATGGCACAACGTTTAATTTTAGCTTAAATTTTTTTTGCTACATTTAATTTTAGCTTAAATAAGGGCCTGATGGAAAATGACCAATTTCCTAGTGTCTGGTGTTGATTTTATTGGTTAACATTCATGCTAGGACCCTTATTTTGGTCAAAATATGAACGTTAGGCCTTGATTTGAGCAAATTGAAAGATTAGACAATCGAGCATTTTCGAAAAGATTAATCCTTATTTGAACAATTCATCAATTAGCCTAACATGTAAATCATATTCTTATTGCATTGACCGATACTTTGATGATAATACCTTAACAAAATGTTCATAAGACTATATATAGGATTGTGGCAAAAAAAAAAAGAGACTGTATATAGGATATATTTATTGTTGAGATCCTAACATTGCTTGACTACGACAATTGGCCCAAAATGGAAAAGGTTGGTGTCTCTCATGTTCATGTTTTGTGAATGAAAAAAAAAATATGTTAGCATTCCTCTCTAAACGAAGTTTAAACTCAATTTTAATTTCAGATTAATGTTATCTATATTGAATAGCAACCGTCATGTATATTAAAAAAAAAGTTACATGATTAATTAGTTAGTATTATAAATCACATGAGTTTGGTATGCATGATCTACAATTTTACATGGATAGAGTATGAAAAATGGAATGGTTAGGTCAACCACATATAAATCACATATAAGGTGATATCATATCGATGGGTGTAAAAGTAAAATATTTTACATGTTTTAACTAAATGCTTAAATAAGGGTCTAAATTTTACATAAATACTCAATTTTGTGTTCAAATATCTTTCAATTTGGTCAAGTTGGGACCAAACGTTCCAATTTTGGTTCAAATAAATGCCTCTTAGGAATTTCTCAAAAAAATGCCTCTTACGAAATTGAATCCATTTTGCAATGCCACATGTCGATTTCTCAATGGCTACAATTATGCAAGGCTCTTATTTGAACCGAAATTGACATGTTAAGCTCTAATTGAAAGATTAGACCCTAGCTAAATGGAGCGTTTTCACAAAAATTAGACCCTTATTTGAACGTCTTGCCCTTTTCTTGTTACATATATAAAACCATTTACAATGGTTGTTCAAAACCCAAATATCATATATAGGACTTGTCTAAGATCTTAAGACTTGGGTAACATGTACATATTAGTTGAGAACAACTTAGGTGTTAGATTGGATATATTATATAACTTAAATTATAGGTTTAAATGTCAAAGTGTACCCTAAAGTTTATATGGACTGTCATTTTGCACCCTCTTTTTTTTATCTTGATCATATCGCACCCTAATGTTTTATTTTGGGTACATTTTACAGTCTCTGTGACGGAAAATAGTTACAGCTCCGTTACGGTGCTGATGTGGCATGCTAACATGGCAAAATTTTCTTATTTTCTTTTATTTTTATGCTGACATGGCATGCCACATCAGCATCGTAACGGCGCCGTCAGGTATTTAATGAATTTTCGGTAACGCAGAATGCAAAATGTATGCAAAATAAAACATTAAAGTCGATATGATCAAAATAAAAAAGTGGGGTGTAAAGTGACAATCCGTATAAACTTTATGGTGTATTTTGGCATTTAAACCTTAAATTATATATCTTAAAAATATATTGTAAATATTTAGGATATGCCTAACTTTGTAATTAGTTGGGCATGCCCTAATTATATAATTCATAAGTATATATACTAAATAGTATTTAAAAGACTCAGGAAATTTACCAAAAGTCCTTTTTGAGGATTGATGAGGAGGCTCCATTTGAACTTCTTTTGTCTTTTTCTGTCTTTTCTCACTTGCCAAATTACTAAGAAGACCCTAGGTTAGATTCTAGCCAGTTTTTGCCCTTGAGCCCTTTTTTGTAATTATCATTTCCTTTCACATAAATGTTATAATAAATCCTATCCCCTTAATTATCTAGAATTGTAACCTCTTTTCAGGCCTTTCATGTCCATATGAAGAAGAGAGTAAACTTAGTTTTTGTTTAAGTGCTTCACACTTTAGAGGAGGAAATAAAATTGAAGCTATTGCATCTGTCCATGTACAAACTAATATTTACTATTTATTGCTAACTTTAGGGCATATGCTCAATGTTAATAGTATAGCCTATTAAAGATGCAACACATTTAAAATCATAGTACTTTCGAAATTTCCTATGTATCAAACAATTTAATTCGAATAGAAAATTATTCAAAGAAATAGATTGTTAAACACCCGACGCGCCAGCGCGGACCGATCCACTTATGTTTTATTAATAGTAGTATATTTTGCTTTGAATGGTCTTCGCTAGTTTGAATTTCCCACGTGATGTGCTTATTTCTGGGGGTCAAGATGCATGGAAGATCTCTAAGTTCCGTAGTAAAATGAAGATTTAATCAGATTAATTTCGTTGAAAATTCTAGTACATTCAATAGTTTGGTTTGGTTTGTGGTAGATCCAATACTTAGTCAATATATACCCATTCACTAATTTGGTCCCCCATATTATATATAGAAAAAGAAAATTCAAATTCCCAACCATTTATACGTTACCAAATCAACCAAAATTCTTTGCTACATACATCGATCGTTGCATGCATGAAACCTCTAATAGTCAAAAAAAAGAAAAAAAGAAAAAGTCTCAATAACGTCTAAACTTACCCAAAATCTTGCAAATCCCAATTAATTACAATCAACCTTTAAAAATTGTAACGTCATCGTCACATAACCAATTACTACTTGTTCCATCATTTTTTTTCTTAATTAAACTTGTTCCATCAATTGATCCTGCCATTTGTTCTCTCGTGACGACGTGGTCTAATTTCAATAACTAAAGCTTATTATACATGTTTAGATTTTAGGAAAAAAAAGGTGTAATACTTATTCTTTTTTAAGTCATTGTAAAACTTATTCTTAAATGTGTATATGTTAGGCAAAAAATCTCAGAATTCAAATCATGTGAATTGAAAAAATAGATTTTGAAAGAGCTCCCTTCCCTTCCACTCATTTGAAATCCGATCGATGTGATTCAATTCTGAATTAATTAAGACCACTTAATATGATATTATCAGATATATATAAAAATTTGTAGTATAATTTTCAGTTGCTACTTCCTGAAGAACTCTAACATATTATTTTAATTGGTGAAGTATTGATTGACTTTTACCTATTTATTCAACTCCTATATAACTACTATATATTAACGAAAATTTCAAATCTTAACCGTCAAGTTAGTGAGTGACATTAAAGACTACACAGAGAGAGTGGGGTGGTGGAACTGGACGAAGGATCGTAGAACTAAGGTGGTGGCATGGGAAAGAAATGAAAGATTTCAAGGCAAGGCAAGGCTCTAAAGTATAAAGAAAAAATGGAAAAAGGCCTTGGGATTTTGATTTTGACCAACATATATATATATATATATATATATATAGTCCTTGGTCTACATCTAAATGCCTAAAGAGAGATATGTATATATATATATAGTCCTTGGTCTACATCTAAATGCCTAAAGAGAGATATGACCGGAATTTTTTTTTTGTTTCTTCCGTTTACTTCCCTATATAGGTCAAATTTATTGTTTAATCTTAGTCTTGGTCGACCCATTTCTTCAACCAACTTATTTTTATAGGTGTTATTATTAAAAAATACATATATAATATTATCTGGTAAAGTTGAGGAAAATTCGAGCACTCACTTCACTCTTACACAAAAAAAAAAAAACATTAAAAATAGTAAGGAAAAATAAAAAGAATTCATTATTAAAACAAATAAAAAAAAAGATTAGTAGGTAGAGAATTTTTACAACGTCATTCATACATTTAACCGGTAACATCATGTCAACTTAGAATAATTATTAAAATGTAGCCTGTAAATTTATTCTCCCGTTATAAGAAAGATAGGATTTACATGTATAAATATTCTGAAATTTAGAAAATGTGTGATAGAGTTGTAATAATATTTATAGCATATTAGTACCCAACTACCCAAGTTTTTTTTCTGAATAAGGCTAGAACATGCATTAAGAAATAATAATAAGTATTGAGAATGAAATTCCCGTACAATCCGCGACCACTAGGTCCAAAATAAAGTAAGGCATAGAAGAGAAAATAACAAACAGATCATTGTTCAAATTATTGTCCAAACTACCAAGCTCCCTTCGATAATTAGCCATTCGATCCGCTGCTTGATTGGACTCCCTGTGCGAGTGACTCAGCGTGAAGTTGGAAAAATTTCGACTCAATAACCTGCAATCATCAATCAAGTTCCCAAGTGGATGGAAGCTTGTGTCAGCATGCTGAAAATGACGGCAGTAGCATCAATATTAACAACAAGGTTTTCTATCCCTAAATCAGATGCAAGTTGGAGGCCATCTCTAAGGCTCCACATTTCAGCTTGTAGTGAGTTTGCAAGGGGAAGTTTTCTGGCAAATCCCGCAAGCCATTCTCCATTCTCATCCCTTAAAAGTCCACCGGCTCCCGCCTTTCCAGGATTGCCCTTGCAGGAGCAATCAGTGTTGAGTTTAGCCCATCCCCTAGAAGGAGGAGTCCAAGCAAGATCCACCAAGATTCTTGATGGTTTCACAGGAATGTTACGGGCTAGATGAAAGAACTCAGAAGCCTGAGAAAGGGAAATCTCATAAATTTCCAAAGCAGTGGACGATTTTCCTTGAAAAAACCTCAAATTTCTGGCCTTCCAAGTGTGCCAACAACAGTAAGAGAAGACAACTGCCCAAGGAATACCATTGATCAAGAGATTGGAGGAAAGATTGAGAGCAATCCACTCAATAGGAGAAGAAGAGGTGAAAAAATCAACATGCTATGGGGGGAAACATTGCCTAAATGGATAGGGCAAGTGGGCAGTCTCTCAAGATGTGTAAAGTAGTTTCCCCAGAGTCCGGACAAATATCACAGCAAAGCTCAGGGGTCAAATTCCTATGGTGAAGAAGGGATTTAGAGGTGATACTGTCATGGGCACATAACCAAAGAAAATGTTGGAGTCTAAAATGACAAGGAGATTTCCAGATTTTTTTTCAGCAAGGATGGCAAGAGGGAGAATCATTGACAGCAAGAGAGTAAACAGACTTTAGAGAGAAGTCCCCATTGGGGGTTCGGTGCCAACATGCCCTATCATCTCCTGAGCGAGAAAGGGGGGCAGCAGTGGAAATAATAAGCAAGGCAATCTGATAAGGAAGCACAAAGGAAAGGCTATCCAGATTCCAACTACCATTTTGAGCAAGACACCGAGAGACCAAAAGCTTATCCTCCATGAAGTTAAGAGGTCCCTGAATAAGGGATCTGATAGGCAGATCAAAAACCCATTTGTCAGTCCAGAAAAGTGTGTGGGACCCCGAGACAATGATTTTCATACATCCTTTGTTAAAGATCTCTTTCCCTTTACAAATTCCATTCCAAATTGAAGAGTTTGAGCCTTTTTTCTTATCCAACAAGCAGGTATTATATTTACTCTTCAAACCTTTAGCCCATAAATCATGAGGATTCCTTCTAAGCCGCCAGATGAGTTTAGCCATGAGAGCCAAGTTCCTCCACTTACATCTTCTAATATTGATACCTCTTACATTCTTACTTCTTGTCACCTTTTCCCAACCTACAAGGTGCAGATTTTTCTTTTCAACTTAATCTCCCTAAAGAAAGCCTTTCTGCAGTCTGTCCACTTCATTGTGGATAGAGGTGGGCAGGGAACAAACCTGCATAGGATAGTCAACAATGGATGAGGTAACTGCTTGGATAAGAGTGCATCTACCCGCTACGGAGAGGGTCTTAGTTTTCCAGCTAGCAAGCCTTTTCCTCAAATTGTCAAGCAAATAAAAATAGTCCCGTTTATTAGGACCTCTATCCAGAAGAGGACACCCCAGATATTTCCCCAAGCAAGTAGTTTTGTTGAATCCAAGAAGGGAGGCAAGCTGATTGGCCTTATTATCATCCACCTTAGGAGAAAACCAAACCTTGGTTTTTTCTTTGTTAACAAGTTGTCCTGATTTACCACAAAACTCATCAAGGACAGTGGTAATGGTCTCACAGTTTCTCCTATTAGCACTAGCAAACAGGAGGATATCATTAGCAAATAGAGAGTGCGAATCTCTAGGTCCATTTCTCCCGAGTCTGATAGGTTTCCAATTGCCCTCCTTACATTCAGACTCAATTCTAATGGAAAGATATTCCATACAAAGAATGAAGAAATAGGGGGAGATGGGATCACCCTGTCTGATCCCTCTTGAAGCCACGAAATCATCAGACTTGGAACCATTAAAAAGAATAGAAATGGAGGGCTCAGTGATGCAAGACATAATGAGAGAAGAAAGTTTGGCAGGGAGGTTAAAGAAATCCAGCATTTGCTTAATGAAACTCCATTCAAGTCTGTCGAAAGCCTTTTCATGATCAATTTTTATAGTCATCCAGCCATCCCTAGCAAGACTAGTTTTAGCTGAATGGACACATTCCTGAGCAAAGATAATGTTGTCACTGGCACGCCTACCCGAGATAAAAGCTCCCTGAACAGTGTTGATAAGCTCAGTCAAGAAAGGTTTGAGTCTGAGGGAGATAATTTTAGTAAAAAGTTTGTAAGTAGTGTTTCCCAGGCTGATAGGCCGAAAGAGCCTAATGCAGTCAGGAGAGGGAACTTTAGGGATCAGGCAAATTAAAAACTTCTTCTACTCTGGAGGCATAAGAGAGGATGAGAAGATCTTTTGAATTACTTCACAGAGGGAGGGACCCACAATGTCCCAGCATTTTTTATAAAACCCAGCATGAAGCCCATCAGGGCCAGGAGCTTTAAAGGGTTTCATGGACCAAAGGGCGTTTTTGATCTCCTGAATGGAGGGAGAAATCAATAAGTCTTCATGATTAGCTGACTGAAAACCCTCAGGAGTTGGAGGCCAATCAGAAGGGAACAAAGGACATGACTCAAAGGAGGAGGAGCGGAGATTAGAAAAGAAATCAATGGCAAGATCAGAGCATTGTTTCCCATGGATCCAGATACCTTGACTATTTTTAAGAGAGAGAATTTTATTAAGCTTGCGCCTAATCAAGGTGGAGGTGTGGAAGAACTTGGTATTATTGTCTCCCTCAGTCAACCAGTCAATCCGAGATTTCATCAACCAAAAAGTTTCTTCATCCTTAAGGATTGTAAAGAGGTCTTTTCTTAACTGCTTCTCAAGAGTGACAAGAAATTGGGAAAGAGCAGAAGCAGATTTTTCCTGAATTCTCTTGAGTCTAGCCAAAATTCTCCTCTTTTTGTGAAAAATGTTGCCATAAGTCTCCTTATTCCAGATTTTAACATATTCAACAAAGGCTTCAATAGCGGCCTCTAAATTATGAGGATACAGATTCCAAGCAATCTTGACCACATCAAAGAAGGATGGCTCGTTGAGCCACATGGGTTGGAAGCGGAAAGGCTTGGAAGAGGGAGAAGGAAGAGAAGGAAAAGGAGAAAGAAAAATAGGACAGTGATCTAAAACAGCTCTAGTAAGGTGGAAGACAGTGGACTCAGGGAAAAGGTCAATCCAATGTCGATTAAGCCAAACCCTATCAATTCTTTCCATAATCAAGGTGGCAAATGGGTTGCAATTAGACCAAGTGTACCTCGGCCCAGAAAAACCAATGTCAATCATACCACATTCATCAACAACATTCATCAGCAACTTAGCTCTAGAATAGTTAACGGGCCTCCCCCCAAGTTTATCATCCGCAGAAATGGGCTCGTTAAAATCACCAATCCAAACCCAAGGCAAGTTCCCAAAATCACGGCTTAAAAAAGCTAAATATTGCCAGAGCAACTTCCTACTAGCGAAATCAGGACTAGCATAAATAGCTAAAATAATTAAAAGGGTTTGAATACTACTAACCTTCACTTGGACGGTTATCTCCTGCTGAGTAAAGCTAACAGCATCAACTTGCATCTTAGCCTTATTCCAAAGCAGCCATATACCACCTGAGAATCCCACAGGTTCAACCGACAGATCCCCGTCAAACCCCAAATTTTCTCGAATGGCATCCCCACGAGCACCTCTAACACGAGTTTCAGTAATAACTAAGACATTTGGCTTGTGCTCCTGCACCAGATCCCTCACAGTACTGGCAAAGTTAGGGTTGTCAGCCCCTCTAGCATTATAACAAATTATCTTCATGGGTTGAAACAGACACATCTTCTTCCCGCATCATTCCAACTGCCTTCTTAATCTCCTCTTCAAATATGACTCTTCTTCGGTTTCTGGCACTATCCTTACTAGATGTTGCAAAAGGCCCCTTGCGAGCAAAGCCGAGGACTCCACGGAAACGAGAGCCATCTGAACTGCCCTTCCTTCTACCTCCACTGCCATGTGGTTTTGGCCTTTGAGCCTTATCTCCGTTGGTGGGCTTCCTGGGTTGTAGATTTCTCTCTTCACAAGCTGAAGAATGCTCCTGGTTAAGGGGACCTCTGTCTGAACTTTGTGCATCAATCCCCTTTCTTGCATCACATACATCAGATTCAGATCCTCGAAGCGGAGAAAGGCCAGTTCCGGCGATGGTGGAAATGCCTCCTTCATTCCCAGCCACTCCATAAGGAGTTCGGAGTAGTCCCTCAGTGCTGGATCCGCTTCGATTATTCCCACATACACCAGACAGATCTCCTTTTCCACCCTTGTCAGAGGCCTCACATCTCGTCCCGCAATCAGTGGGTAAGCAAAGCCCATTTGTTCCTCCAGAAGATGGATCAATTCCTGAATGTCTTCTAGCAGCCTCTCTAGCTCTTCCAGTACCATTGCAAGCTATTGATTGTTCTTGGGATGGAGAGGAAATGAAATCGTTAAGAATAAGACTGTTGGGTTTCTCTGACGCAGAGGATTTAGAACATTCACCTAAAAGCAGTGGCGGAACGGAGGGGGGGCAACAGGGGCCATGGCCCCCCTCCGCCAATGCAAAGTTTGCTTATTGTATTTTTCAATCAAAGGAAATGGTAAAATCATGTATTGGCCCCCCTATAAATTTTGTTTTCTAATGTGGCCCCCTTTTTTTTGAATGTGCTCCAATAATTTTTTTTTTTAGTTTGGCCCCTTGATAAAACTTATGAGTTAGTTCCCTTTTATATATTAACGATTCAATTTTTTCAGTAATTTCTTCCTATCTATTTAAGGATTATTTATTTATTTATTGTATTTTTTCTTATTACTTTATTTATATTATTATTCCTCATTAAGTTGGTGACGATTTAACTCACGATATTAACTTTCTTTGTTTAAATTATATATCATCTTTTTTTTAAGAAATTCATCGAGTAGATTATCATTCATTAATCAATAATTCGGATTGCAAACGTGCATAGAAACATAAATGTATATATAAGAATATATATAACTAGATGTTCACCGATTGAAATATATGTATAGATATACACCAATTGGCCCCCCCAAAGAAAATTTTCTGGTTCCGCCCCTGCCTAAAAGGATGGTGGGATGGGCCAGAATATCAGAAGACTCATCGAGCCCAATTTTATCCCAGGTGGTTGTTCCATGGGTCGGCCCACCCGAAATATCCATAGGCCCATTACCTTCCCCGTCCGAAAAGATGGCCTTACCCTTGGGATTTGGGTTTTCCCACTCGGAAAAGAAAACTTCCCGCCCAGCCCCATTCTTTTCAAAACTCAAATTAACATCTTTTGGCTTCCAAACTCGAGAGGTCCCATCAGCAATGCCTTGTTTGCTTTTTCTGACAGAGGAATTTGACCTTCTACTTCTTCTTTGCCTTGTCCTTGTACTGGATCTTCCTCTTGAACGAGACTTTTTGTTTCTAGAGACTTTCATCCATGGACCAAAAGTACTGGCCTCCGAGGTATAATCCATTGCAACCTCAGCATTATCGGATGTCTTAGGAGAAAGATGACAGTCATCTTTTTTGTGACCCAACAGACTGCAAGAGAAACAAAAAGTGACCCCTTCATAAAGGAGTTCCTGTCTTCTTTTTCCTATGCGAATTTTGTGCAACAAAGGTTTGGACAAAGGGACCTGTACACAAATTCGGGCAAATCTATCTCTACTACTGTTATCGGTATGGAAATCAATCTTGAGAAGCTTACTTAAGGCATCACCAACCTTAGAAAGAGTATCTCTGTCAAAGAAATCCACAGGCAAATTGGGTAATCTGACCCAAACCTCCGAAACAGCTTCCTGCTTGGCTTCCCCTGGGTGGAAGTTAGCTTCCCATCTTCTGACTGAAAGTCTGATGTTACCAATAAACCACGGTCCTTTGCCCAAAATTCTATCCCCTTCATCCTTAGAATCCAATTTGACAATGAAGAAACCCTCCTCTAAGTCCAACACCTAAAATCTTTCTTTAATTTGCCAGAGGGCTTAATACGGTCATTAATGAGTCGGAATGGCAGACTGCGTCCTTAAGCATTAATAATCAGAGAGTTGACCCAAGGAGCCCTGATGCGAGCCTTGTCAGCCTTAGACAGCTTAATGCTAGGGGTAGAGCCATCATCCTCCTCGTCATCCGACATGTTATCCTCATTAATGGAGGGTTGTTGGAAGGAGGGAGTAATTCCTTGTAGGGTGTCTTTATAAGAAGGACGGGTAGAAGAGGTCCCTTCTACCCCCAAAAGAAGGACAGAAGGTCTTTCTTCTACCACCTTAGAAGAGGAAGAAGAAGAGAATCTCTTCTCAAGGGAACAAAGGAATTCAAATTCGGCCATTAGAGAGGAAAAAAAGGAAGGAGAGAGGGAAGGAAAAAATGGGAGGAGAGAAGGGAGAGCATTTTGCAATCTGAGAAAAACCTTATTGTGTTGGAGCCAACTTTTCGCGTGCATCCCAACTACCCAAGTTGACAATATGTTAATATGGATTAAAATTTGAAACCATATGTACAGCCAAAAAAGAAAATAAAAAATCGAAACCATATATAATATAACATTAATAACATGGCAAACTGGTCTACTTAATAATTTCCATTGCATGAAAAGAAAAAAAAATTTAGTTATAAGTGGATATATTCTCTTTTGATAAATGGACATAAATAATATTATTATTATAAACTTTTTTTTAACGAAAAATTTTGTAATTTTCATTTATGAAAATGAAATCACAAAGATTTAACTAATATCATCGTGTTTTTTGTAAACTAAAAAAAATATTTGACTAATAATCACAATAAATTTGAAAAAAAATCTCATTCTCTATATATCGATCTGATCTGGCCAGCAGATCTACAAAAATAGTTTATAAAGACATGTGTAATTGCCTCTACATGCCATTTAATTGCCACTAAAGGCTTTAGAGGCAAATAAAATATATGTCCACATGCTCCAGTCACTAAAAGCGACTGATTAGCAACATATACATATTTGCCTCTAATTTAATAATTAAAAACAAAAGTATTTAGTACTTGTAGCCTCCTCTTATCTCTAAATCTTCATTAGAAAAGATGGTTTTATTGTTTTTTTCCTTATTTAAGAAACTATTATATTTGCCTCTAATAACTTATCTCTTTACCTCCCAACTAAAAAATTAATAAATATTTATTCATGCTTTTATTGGCTGGGAATAATTTTTACCATTTATCTATACATACATTATCTGAACAATTCATAATTAAAAAAATTAATTCTAAATTTATTGATAAACCAATATCATAAAAACACTATAGATTAACTATAAAATGGCAATGTCATTCCACTAAAATAATATATATTTCATTACGTACATTCATATGAAGAAAAGTAGAAAAATAACCTAGCTATAAAGGAAAAAAAAGGGATCAAATCTAGGATTAATAATTTTTAAAATCAACCGTTGGATTTAATAATCTTATTGAATGGATCATGGACGTAAAATTTCAAGTCAATTCGATATTTTTATCATATCGATCGGGACTACAATATTTTTTAATATTTTCAATATATATTTAACGGTGGAAAATATTATGCATCAAACAATAGTTAAATATCTTCAATTAACTTGAAATTTGACATGCATGATCTATGTGATAAGAATTTAAGATCTAACGGTCGTATTCATTAAATTTAAATTCTACAAAAAGATATAACAGAGTAAAAAAAAAGGGTGTAACTTACACCGGGTGTAAGTTGATCCCTCCTAAAAAAAAATAAGCCTAAAATTTTGGATCCCCGAAGAGAGAAGTTTGTATGAATACAAATCATATACAAAACTGTACAAATCAAAGTCAAATTTCCAAAATCAATTACTTCAAATAGATATTCTAGGCATTCAAATTATAGATCTTGTCCACAAACTTTTTGCTAACTGTGCTCAATCCTTTTGTTGTTGGCCCCTGAAAAACATAATCAAACAAACTTTTAGTAAATGAATGAACAATAAGATTTTAAAAGTAAAGAAAATGAAAAACAACAAAGAAGAAGTTATCATATTTACATTGGAAAGAAAACGTTGAATATGGTAGATTGAAGAATAATTTTGCAATATGAAAAAGAAAAGAAAAAGGTTAAAACCTTATGTAATATGGTGTCTTTTTAAAAATTCTCTTCTTTTTAACTTAATCACTACCTTAACTAACTTTATTTTTTCATGAGATTTTTATATTTTTTAACTTAAATGATAAATTTTTTTTTTTAAAGGCAAAGGTAATTTTTAATAATGAAAGCAACAAAAGAGTAATACACCAAACGACTAGCGAATTCAGACAGAAGAATCCCAACAAGCAGAGCCCCAGAAAACAAAAACACTCAGACACAACAACAACAACAACAACAAGACACGAACTAAAATATTAATCGAATCTTGTCATTAAAGTTAATCCCCCTTCATACCCTATGAGGTCACTGTGCAACATGACATAATCCAATCGCATAAATTCTGGTTCCGCTACCTACAGTGCTTCCATTCTTTTACCAAACAAATCACATCATTCATGCAAAGAACATCATTCTCCAAACCAACTATCAACTGAGTTCCATCCACCATTGAAAAACAATTCGACCAACACCTATCCAATCTGCTAAAAGATGAATACTCTCTAAATTACCCTAAGTAAAACGATTACCAACCAAAGGCAAAACAATTACATCCAACTTATCAGCAAAAATCACAAACCTCTCCATCTCACCAACCTTCTGAACACATCCAAATGTATTTTTAAAATATGTATGTTCACTTCTAAATTTTATTAAAACTATATATACATTATTAAAAATCCAATGAAATCCATATTGCATATTTTTATTCTTATAGTATCATTTTTATTATTAAATATATTATTTCATTAAAAAATTCTGAATACCTCATAATCTACTTCTAAAAATTTTAATCCAAACTAAGATTTTTAGAAGCTAACATTTCAAAATTCTTTCTTTTTAAAAATCTTAAAATTTTAAGAATTCCCCATCCAAACATACTCTTAGGTTGCGTTTGGTTTGGAGCTATCTCAGATACCGAACAGTGTAAACATTCCGGGTTCAACTTACTTGGGTATCACATACCCGAGTAAGTGCCTTTTTTTGTTTGGTTGACATTCCCGGGTATCTTTGCATACCATGTTTGGTTTGCCGGAATGTTACAATCCAAAAATGGTAGATTACCTTCATACCCTCTCAATTTGTTTCCTAGCAATCAACTTACACTATTACATAATGATACATTGATACATAAATAAATTGCTATAAAACATATATTCAATATTAATAAGTTCAAGTTAATTAATTTTACGGGTTTACACATTAAAAATATTTTTAATTAATTAAAAATATTAAATTAATTTAATTAAAGTACACTAATCTAATTCATTTTCCAACCCACAAAATAAACAATGTTGTAACAACCCCTACCTCAAATCCCACAATTAATCCTTTATGAAAGGATTGATCAACAAAAGAAGCTTTGATCTCTTTCATTTTTAAACCTTGTTTCTTAATGACTTTGTCCTCACCCTCATTGAGGTTCCAATACTCGAGAAAAGCCATTTCCGCTTTTTTGTGATCCTTGTACATCTTATGGTGGCAACCTCGATAACCATTTGCTTGCTCCTTTGCTTCCTCCCAACTTCCATAAATTCCTGGCTTGCGGCCCTCGAAAACAACATAATACTTTCCACCCATTTCTATCACAAACCTAAACAAATACGAGCATATACATATTTTTCAAAACATGAACACTAATAATTTCATAATTTAAACCATAAACATCAATTAAGCATCAATTACAATTAGTTTGTCTAGTAACTAAACACACAATGTCATCAACTTAAACCATAAACAAACATTGTCCAAACCTTAAACCAAGGCTAAGCAAAATCTTAAGTAACAAAGTACTGGAATGTCATCAACTTAGACATAATGTCAGCAACTAGAGGTACTGGTTGTTCCTATCCGAAACAAATAGATAGGCCATTTTCTTATAGAGGGGAAAAGATTTCCTTCGAAGCCTTGCAGAACAAGGATTTTTATGCATTAATAAATTTTTAGATTATTACTATAATCTAACTACTTATCAAAATAGTGAAATAAACGATGTATCATAAGTAGCCAAGGTTTCTTACCCTAAACCACACATCCAATGCTTCTTTATCACCCTCAACCTTATGATTCACTTTATCCCAGTAAAACACTGGAGACCTCAGCATCTCCCTGATTTGGAAATATTCTCTCTTCAAACACTTAATTCTAGCTTCAATTTGGGGTTGTGTTATACCCCAACCAGGTAAGCTAAGTTCAATCATGTCTACCAGCAGCTCTTTATTATCCTCCCAACGTTCCCCAGCAACTCCAATACCCAACATCATGTCAACTAAAATCATAGTTTCATCATCTTTCCAGACTCTACCAACAATCCTAGGCCTATCCATGATTGAACCCTAAACTTCCATTCATAAAAACACATATAATTCCATAATGATTGATCAACAGAAATAATAGATGCATAAAATCCATAATCGCAGCAAGTAAAGCCAACAATAAATAATTTTATCAATCCAAACAAAGACACATAAGTAACTAAAACGAATGTCTATAACTAATGTTCTACAAATTATCCAAATCTACACTAAGCCAAAGCCAACCCTTAATTAGCAATCATCAAATAGACCATCCAAATCCTCAAACAGGGGAAAACTTTTGAATCGAAGGCTTGCATATGTAGGATTTTCCTACAATAATGATTGAATGTTTATTAATATGATAAAACCCCTCAACATGTGCCTGATTTGAAAGTAGTCCCACTTCAATTCCCCTATTCTACTCTCAAGTTGTACCTGTGTGAACCCAGAACCAGGAATCTAGATCTCAATCATTTCTGGTAGCATATCCACTAATTCAGACCAATATTGTCCAACAGCATCAATACGATGCATGTGTTCAACTAAAATTCTATCTTGATCAGCTATCCAGATTCTAAGAAGACCCCTAGGCCTATCCATGATTGTATCCTAACAAAATATTTTAAATCGAAAGATGCTCAATGCATAAAATACAACATGTAATAAATGATTGTGATAAGTAATTAAACAGCTTCTCCAGCATAACTTAGTACTTGTATGAAATCAAGTACTGTCAACAACAAAATTAGTTCAAGTAAAATAAACAGACACTAATTCAGAAACAAACAAGGGCAAAAAGAACTGTCAACAACAAGAATTGTTTTAAAATATTTAAACTACATAAAACATCCAAACAACTTATAAAACATCTCAGCAGTCTACTACTCTAACCCCTGTTAACTTTGTTAAACAACTTGTCCCAATCATTATAGAGGGAAAACTCTTGCCCTCGACCCTCTTAACATAAGGATGTTCCTAAAATAAACAAGCAGTTTTAATGTATTAATTGTTTTTCAAACTAAATAAAATCATAAGGAAATGCCTATGGACTCAGTTTCTTATCCTCTACCACATCTCAGATGCAGTTGGTTCCCCCTCAACCTTATTATTGGTTCATCCCAACGAGACAATGGGTACTCCAACATCTCCTTGATTTGCCAATACTCCCTCCTCATCATTCTTATTCTACTCCCAACATGAGGTTTGCTAAGGAACGAGCCAGGTAACTTTTGCTCAATCATAGAAACAACGGAATCAAATACAACACCCCATTGCAGCCCGAGATCATCAAAATGTTTCATACAATCGACTAAAGTTCTACTTTCCTCATTTGTCCAAACTCTATGTCTCTTACGAGGATCCATGGGTGAATGCTAAACTGCGAATAGACTTAGATACTCATTACCAAAACGTAAACAAACAAACTAAAAATGCAACTAACCAATAACTGTTGTTTACAATTGTTGCATAATAGTCTTAATCCAATGAAATCAAATATCAATAACAATATAGCACCTAAACAGATTTTATGAAATTCAACTTACAAAACAAAACCTAGAAATGGCACTAACGAAATCGCAACAACCTAGAAATTCAACTTACAAAACAAAACCCATATTTTATGAAATTACAGAAGCCATTATCAAAAGGAAAAAAAGCCAAGAAAAAAATGGCACTAACAAAATCGCAACAACCAACAAAACAGAACTCAGAAATTATTTTCGAATTATAAAACGAAATTTAAAAGGAAAATCGCAACAAATGGCAGCAATAAAATTGCAACAACAACAAAGCAAAACCCATAAATTATTTTTGAACAATAGCAAAAGAAAAACCCAGAATTTTCGATTGGAACCCTAATTTCAAGCAAAATAGAGGCATTATTTAACAAAAGCAATAAACAGAGAGACACTTACAATCTTGACGATGGTGAAAATCGAGACTTTGATGGCCAAATTTCGCGGCAGATGGAGCCGAGATCGAGAAATCGAGGGGATCAAATGAGCGGCGCTAGGGTTTTCAGAAGAAAAAACGAAATGAAGATAATTTCCCAATTTCGTTCTTTTTATTTTTCATGTTGGTATAAGTTGTAATATTTTACAACTTTGATGGCATGATGATCCAAAAGGGTTAAAAGGGGGGGCATTTTTGCCAAAAAAAAATTCAGATTCCGGGGGAATATCACAAAACCACAGGAGAAGGTAGGAATGTGATTCCGGGCAACATTCCCACTAATCCTACGTGGCATCGGGAATGTTGGCCACCCGGAATCTACATTCCCGCATACCAAACATGACTATCTAGGATTCCAAAAGGCGCATTTCGCCCTTAATCTCATATGCACCTTAACCAAACACAACCTTAGGGTTTAATGAAGGCAAAGTGTGGTTAATTGTTTTTAAAACCGTAAAAGACTAAGATTGTGGGCATCAAAATCAATTAAAATTTGAATTCACTTATAATTTTCTTTTTTCAAAATTACTTTACATATTTTAGTTTGAATTTCATTATAAAAAAATTAGAGGTAATTAATATTAAATATAGAAACATATAATATCTATCTTTAATAGTTTTCATTTAGCAACAATTACTATGTGACATAGAGTCTCTTCTTAAAATTGCCTTTGAAAATTTTGATTTAGAGGCATATGTTAATAAAATTAGTGACTCTTGCCAGATTTGACACTAAAAGTCTAATAATAGAGACAAAAGTGTTAATTGCCTTTAATTATTGGCCTCTACAAATGGTTTTTGTTATAGTGTGGATCTTACTTCATGATCGGGTGAGATATCCTTTCGATCAAGAGTCTCGAACCTTTTTCATAGATCTCTCACCACCACCTCCTCGCTTTTACTTCTGGGTGGTCTTCCCGAGAAAAAAAGTTTCAACAGGCTGATTCGAAGATATCTATTTCACCCACCCATAAATTATAAAGCAAAATCATCCGGACAAAACAAGCGATTTCCAATTTAATGCAAACTTGATTAAACAACTAGATAAATATGTCAGACTCAACAAACAAACTAAAAACTTATTGTTATAGACTCAAAATACTAAAACTGAAACACGTCAAATATGTAGATATGGGGATTTTATCTAAAGCAAACAAAGCAAAACAGAAAATATACAATCAAACTCATTTTTGTCCTTGACAAAATAGCCTAAAAGTAAGAGAGAAAACAAAAATTGAAATTTGCATTGTTTTTGAAATCGGATCAAACCGATCGGTCTGACCCATTGAACTTGATACCAGAGGCCTATCCGATCCAGAGAGTTGTGTACCTTCCGGTTAGTCAATGATCGGTTTGACCGATTTTGACCAGTTTTTGACAAGTTCACTAAATTTAAATTTTGAAAAAAAAAATTGTTTGTGTAGGATTTGAACTCATAACATGTTAAAAAAATCATAAACTACTTAACCATACTACCAGAAAGCTTCATATATCCTTATTATGTAACATAATATTTATTATAATTCATTTTTTAGTATATTTTTCCCGATGAGCCGGATTGAAAGTTGAACTGGTCCCTCTCCGATACACTTACCGGTCTGGTTATAAAAACCTTGGAAATTTGGGAAAACTAGAGGGAGAGGCCAATACTCTATACTAAACCACGATAAACTCTATTAATTTGTTTATTTTGATTCTTTTCCTTAAAACGTCACAGTGAGAACTTTGCTAACTCCACTGTAGCATACTGCATACAAGTTCTTTTTTTTATTTTCTTATCTCTATTATGAAGTGATAACTATACATGTCATAATAATTTGGTAGTGAAAAAAGCACATTGGACATTTTTAGAAAGTTACATAAATAAGTAAATTAAAAGTCTTGCCCTAGTTCAATGATTTCGCTTTTTAAAAAAAAAAATGGTTCGATTTTTGACTCAAAAAGGAAAGAAAATTTGAAATTTACTACTAGACTAGAAAATAAAAAAAATATCTTTGATTTGATATAAAACTTAATTTTCTAGAAAAAGAAATCAATTCTTTCAACCTCCATATGAAAAGAAGCATGATTTTCTTATTTAATATTGTGAAAATGGCAGATGTCTCTATCCCAAAATGACTAATCAAGAGTTTTGGAATGGCAAAGCTGATTTCACCTTTGTAACCAAAGAAGAAAAAAAGTTGGGTGTATCCTTTTGATTCATACCCCTTTTTTTAAAACTTTTTTTTATCGTTAGAGAGGTTACAACTCTTACAACCTTACACAAGCTACAATCATAAGCCTCGCTTTCCCCATGTGAATGTGGTGATGGGAGAGTCAATTTCTATAACACTTTCAAGTAGCTGGAAAATGCAGACCAATAACATCCTAATAATGAAATACAAAAAATCTGTCTTTTTTAATACATACGAAGTTTAGATTCCAACCTCAAATCTACGAAAAATGGCATGTTTGTTTGTAATACATACGGAAGTTAAGATTCCAATATCAGATCTACGGAAGTTAAGAAGATGAGCCAACTATTTAGACTAATTTTTAGGTTCTCAAGTCTTAAATAAATTAGTTCTTGTAAAAAATAAATAAATAAATTAGTAATGATAAATGTTCCTCTATTTTGTCAGAAGGAAACTACGAAATAATATATGATATTTAGGAATATTGAACATTTGGGTTAAGATGGGTAAAAATGTATTTATGTAATATTAGCGGCAATGAAATGACTATAATTTTGGGTTATTAGAAAGAAAAAATTTCATAATTATACTAGTCAAGGGACGAAATTGAAACAAAATACACACACATTTATCATATGGTTTGATCAACTCTATCAACTAAAAGTAGAACAAAAAAAAAAAACCCCAAATCTCCCAATACAATTACATCACTTGCTTGTGACTCCTCAGTCGTCACACTTTAATGCATGAGACGAGAGAACACTAAAAAAACATTGGGGTCCAAAATTTCTGAAGAGTCAATTGTCAAGAAAAATAGATAGCACTATTTTAAGATGTTACAGTAAATTGGCCATTGATGTCGAATCGAAAAGAAATGCACGTTTAAAAGTCATACAGCTATCAAATGAATGTGAAACTTCATTTTTTAGCAGAAACAATGGCTCTCTGTATATAAAGGTGTCATGGAGCAAAAGGTTTGAAGAATGTATGAATTATGAAAACCCTAAATGACTGTTAAGTTTGATCGTCCATGCGCGACACGCACTGCATTTATTTTGTTTATTTCTATAAGCAAAAGTTTTTAAGTAAAAGTTTTTGCAAAGTGTGTATCGCGCACGGACGATCTGAATTAAAGTCATTACTACTATATATATATATAGAAGAGTAAAATCTGTATATATTATTATGATTTTCTTACATTACAGTAAGTGAATATTTTCTGTACTGTTTTATTATCTAAGTTTTGTTTATGTGAAAGTTTGATTTGATGATGTTTTTTGCTTTATTAGATTCAATTTTCAAAGGGAACTGCTGGTCTGGGTCTGGTTTTTTCCAGCTAAGCTGCAGGGGTTGCCATTTTTGTTAAGGTGAGACTTGAGAAGTTACAAGGAATTTCTGTTGCCAGATCTACTTTTGTCATTTTCCTGAAGCTTGATCTGAAACTGAAACTGTTGTTGGGGACAGGCAGAATCTAACTAAATTTTGTTGTTTTTTTGGGAATGTTTTTATTTGTACAATGAATGCTGAACTCAGAATGAACTCTGTTTTTTCCTTTTGGTGCCCTGTTTATGTCTTGTTAAGGTAGTTTATGATTGTTGTATTAGTCTCTAACTGGAAACTTTGTCTGGTTTGGAAATTTGTAGACTTTATAAGAAAAACATAAACACATTTGAGTTCAACTTGATTGAAAAAATCAAAATGGGGTTTAGATGTTCATTTCCTTTGGTTCATTACATTAGCTTCATTGTAACTGCCCTGTTTTGTTCCTTTAATGAGGTGTTATGGCACTCTGCTTCTCTACTCTCTAGTCTTAGCTTCAGTAGACCAGAATGTTAAAGGGAAACACTTGCCTTGCAGATTCACTTCCAATTTTACAAGTATTTCAAAATCATATATATAAGACCTGGTTTACATAATGTGACCAAGAAAAGAAGATATGATCTCTAAACTGATTCTAAAATTTTCATACAAGATACAGAGCAGAAATGAGAAATCCCCTGTAAAACCTATCAGATTTGCCTACTTTTGGTTCTTTTATATACATAATTCAGTTTCTATTTCAAGTTTCAATGAAAAGGCCATCAGATGAAGAAATGAATGCATGTATATAGCAAATAAGCAAAGCTAAGGAAATGTTAGTATCAAAAAAGAAGACATATTCTGTATAAGAAACTAGGAACCTTTTGAACTTCAATGGTGCAACATTTTGCAAATACAGGCTCAACTTCAACTTTTGTGAGACCATAGCATTCACATTGTGGAGTTGACATCTTTGAGATAATGTCACCAACATTTTGGTTTAATGATCTCTGCAGCACTTTGGGTTTTTTTCTGTTATGTCAGATTAATCAATGTCTTTCATACAACAACTAAGCTCCATAAATGCGCAAAATGATCTCTGCAGCATTTTTGTTTCCCATTGTCGTTTTGTTGGTAACTCCATGAATTGATTGAATTCATAATTATATTAACACATCTGGATAACAATCCAGGAAGGAAAGAGAAAACTTTTCATAAAACAGCGCGCAGCTTAAGATGGTGTGTTTTGATGTGCTCTAGGAAGAACAAAACTTGTCTCCAATTTTGCACCTGGAAGTCTGGAACTAACTCATTGTCTTAGTTCATTCATTGTAATAAAACAAATAAAACTCGGTTTAGTATGCAACAACAATTTATTATGATAGAAAAAGAATGTAAAGATCAATAAGATTATTGAGAAGAACAATGAGGAAATTGTGAGCTATGAATCAGTGAAATCATTTTGAGCTTTTTTTCCCCCTTTTTACAAGTCTTTATTCTAGTAACTAGATTTTGGCCCGCGCTTCGCAGCAGGCTTGTATCTGTATATCGTGTTTGGAAAATTGTTGGACAATTATTGAATTGAATTAGGAACTTGACATGAAAAGAGAAGATGCATAGTATTATATATAAGGCATAAGGGTCCACACTTAAGAATATAATAGGAACTTGATCTAATCATGGTGCTCTAAAGCAAAAAGGCCAAATATAATAGATTTAATGTTGTACTGGTAAAAGAAGAAAAAACCAAATAAAGTAGAAGATATAGAATGAGTTTCAAATGAGGTTCATTATAGTATCCAAGATCTCTTCTTCATCAATGAATATGAAACTCTTCATAAGGGTAAGAAACCATACAAACTACAATGTGATTTGCAGTTAAATTAATTAAAACATCGGAGTTTCATTTCAAAGGGTAATAGATTTGTAATAGTACACATAATAGATAATAGTACAAATGTAGATGGAGAATTATTGTTCTATCAACCGATAATAAACAACACAACAATCATAAAAAACACTTAAAGAAATCTCATAGTAGACACAAATTCCTTGTTTATGATTCCTTCAACAGACCATCGAACCTTTCACTCTCTGGTCCCTTCTCTCAAACCCTAACCGGCCACAAGAATGTCGTCTCCTCCTTCAAATTCTCCTTAGACGGTCGTCTCCTAGCCTCGTCCTCCACTGAAAAAACCCTCTGTACCTATGCTCTGTCCCAGCGCCTCCACTGTCTCCCCTATCCGCGAAATCTTCAGCCAAGGCGTCTCCAACTTGGCCTTCTCCTCTGTGACTAAAAAAATACAGACTAACTTAGAGGATTCTCCTTCCACTTCAATAATGAATAATCTCTTCTAAACAAAAATAATAATAATAATAATAATAATAAATGAATGGCAAAATCTAGTCAATATTTTAATAAGCTGGGCATGACAAATCTTGAACTTAACAATCTTTTTTTCCCAAAAGAAAGAAAAATCATCGCTATTTTACTTTCATAACATCAATCTAATACTTTTAAGAAACTATGGACAAAAAGAAAATCTAATCAAAGTACGATGGTAAATGGAAATAAAACACTTACACATGCTTCGCCACCAACAACTCTTAAGTGTCACAATCATGCCTGCAAGTCCCAAAAACAACCAAATGGATCAACAATTTATTAAATTAAGCAAACACAATCATGAAGAAATGAAAATTTTGATTGAATTAATTAGAATAAACAAAAAAAATAATTAGAGAGGGATCAACTTTATTTTCTGAAAGAATAGTTGCATTACAATCAAATTTACTCAGTTTGTAAAGTATGTGTATAGCACACAAGTACTTCTAAGTTCAAACTATTAAATCACTGATTAACCTTCCATTTAAAAAAAATGAGAGTTAGATATACTTGACCTTTAAATCAAGGGAGAGCCAGTCAAAGTTGCAACACCAAATTTGGTTTTATATTCGTTCCTCGACGAGCTTGCTCACCAAACTAAACCTTAGAAAATTCAATTGGAAATGATGATAGAATCATTAATTATTAAATTTAGGAATATCATCCTTCATTACATCAAATCTCAATAAAACCATATAAACGATTACTTTTTGCACCTGAAGAACTGGATCTTCCTTGGAAATCCAAAACGTCTGTCCTGAATCATGTTGATGTCTCGCTATCACGCCCATCACCACCTCGAAGTCATAATGACTCCGTCATTTCTGGTTGTTTGTGTGTATTGCATAAGCATGGAGGTTGCAGGCTGGTTCTTCAATCATCTGCGATACATATGCAGAAAGCCTGGAGGTTGCAGGCCGGTTCTTCAATTATCTGCTATACATATGCAGAGGCCAGTTCTTCAAGTATGTTTACCGAGTCAAATGTTCACTTTGAATTCTGGGCATCTAGTTTTTGAATGATTCGAATGTTGACAATAGTGACCACAGTGTAATGATTTTCAGTTACTGTAAAGGATAGTAGGTTCTGCATCCATTATGTGCTTTCCAGCCTATCAAGGCGGCGGAGACACGTTGAAGCATATACTGCAACGCCCTTTCAATATGTTGATGTTTCGCTTTCGATTGATTCCCGATTTCCAGGCTTTTCTTGCTTTTGGTCTGCAATCCCTACCCACTCCCCATTTCATACCATTTTCAGGCTTCCGCCACTGTTGCAAGGTCTGCAAAAGGGAGAAACACCAATTCCACGCCGCCCAAAACAGGAGCAGAATTTGGGTGCAAAAAGGGAGAGAGAATAAGTTCGCAGTGGTGGGCGAACCACTCCGGGAGAAAAGAGGAAGAAAACAACTCCAGGGATTCTGTTGGATTTCATATTTGCTTCCTCAAATCTTACTTTTTCTACTCTTTCTCCTATAGCCCGGGTTTGTGTATATCTTTCTAATGTCAGATCTTCTTTGCCTGTGAAGTTATATTTATTCTTAGTTCCTGCTTAGGTTGATTATTGGGTCATTGGATGTTTTCACTACGGTTAATTAGGTTGCTAATTTTTTTTTTAAAAATCTGATTCTATTTCTTCTTTGTTTTGCTTTTTAGTTTCTTCAAGGAGTGGGAGTAGCAGTATATTCATTGAGGTAATTTTAATTGATTAGGTCAATGTTTTTTTTTTTTGTTATGGTCATTTTATATATATCTGTTATTTCTAAAATTCCAATCACCCTATTTTTCGAATGTAAAAAAAATTGTCAATTTATGGTGATTTACATTTGTTAAACATCATGATATTACCCTATTTTTCGAATGTAAAAAAATATTGTCAATTTATGGTGATTTACATTTGTTAAACATCATGATATTATTTTTTGCGCATTTAGATTAACTGATGCTTATTGAGTTTGTACAAGTAGGACTTTGGACGTTTTTAAGGCTTCAATGACTGAAGAGGCTTCAATCACCTATTTGTCCTAGATTCGTTATTTGCCTTGCTCTTTTGCTGTCTGGCACTGTGGGTCTTCCTCTGTTTTGATTGTCTTTGCCTTTCTCTTTTGCTTAAATTCATCATTTGTGAATTGCAGTTTGTTATCATTATAATCTATGTGGTTTGAATGTGTTACTTGGGAGATTATATATATATTGATTTTCTGTTTCTCTTTGCTCAAAAACTGGGCCTACCAAGTGCTTAGTATTTTTACATTAAAATCTCTTGCTTAGTATTTTTACATTATAATCTAGCTGATATCAAGTGCTTGATTCAGGTAAAAAGATGGAAACTGTTGTGGGCACTTTACCTCATGAGAGAACCATTTTCCGAAAAGTGTTGATGCTTCTTTACGACTCTAAGTTGCAATGGAGATTTGCAAATGTGAGGGCAGATGCTACTTTCATGTTGCAGAAACTAAGGGTAGAGGTATGGACTGTACGGTTATAGTCCCTGTCCATCGTATTTTATTAGGATCCATGATTTTTAATTACGATTCTTGGTGAATGCTTCAATTAACTTCATACTGTTAGTTAGGCAAATAAGCTGAACCAACTATTATGGATATAAAGTAGTATATTGCAAGTGCACAAAATTAATTATTAAAGTCAAAGTAATCTGCTATAGTTCAATTAATTTAAATTGATTTTAGTTTAGTACTAAATTGGAAGTACTTAACAAATAAATTACAATCTTCTCTCCCTGTCTTGCTTTATTTAGGTTGTCAGTACTGCTATGATAATGCTATCAGATTGGCATGAAGTAAACGACTCTATTTTTTTTTCTTTTTGGCTATATATATATGTATAACTATGATGAATTTTCCCTAATCAAAGCAATTAGTCATTAATTTTGGAATATATGATGTGTTAAATAAGTCCATGTGTGTATTGGATAAAACTTGATTGAGCCTTGTGGAAATGTGTGGATGATTGTAGATTTGTGATAATGATGATCAAGAGAAAAGATTCATTGTTGCAAAGATTCAGTTGTCCGTTCCAGGTTTGTTTTCATTTTCTTTTGGTTGTGGTTTTCGCCTTATACTTCTTTTGTTCTTTCTCCATGCCTTCTGATCATATATTCTTTTTGTCCCGTATATACTGTGCCTTTGGACTTCTTGGCTATACGTTTTGTTCAAGCATGTTTTTGTCCAGTTTGTTCATTGCTAGAGTTCATATAGAATTTTGCTATTATTTTCTTATTACCCACTCATTTTTTGGTGATCATGACCATTTCTTCAGAGTCATTGCTTATTGTATTCACCTTGATGAATTTGATTGAAACAAAACTGATTATGGATTCTTTTCAAGCAATCTCTCTTATGTTAAACATGTTTACTTGCTTATACAAATCCAGAAATTGTTTAAGATCTAACTATGAATCTTTTGGTCTGCACTACTTACTAGGTCAATCGATTGGCAGTATAGTACTGGTTCTCTCTCTTTTGGTTAGCAGGTTGTGATTGCAGATTCCATTATATCGATGAAGTTGCTAATATCGTTTATTTATTTATTTATTTATTTTTGCTTTCTTGGTAACTTTATGGGTGATGAAACCAGGGAAGGAAAGGGTGCGACAAAATGGTCAAGAAAAGCTTGGAAAAAATGTGATTTGAGTTTTGGGGATGGGTGAGGAGCTGCCCTCTTCTAAGGAAATTGTCTTCTGCAATATTCTCATCTACTGGATAATAGCTTGGTTGGTAAATCCAAAGTCATTTATATGAATTGATTACTTCCCTTCATTTCCATCATAGAGCATGATGATTCTTATGATCCTGAAAATGTTGCCAATGGCTGAATTTAGATAGCAATATGTCTTTTGATACATGCAGAGACCGTTAATTTGTCTGACTATGTTTGCACTTAAAGTTATGGAATAAAAAATCACAAGAAGCTGACGATAAATTATAAGTGGTTAGAGCTTCAGAAATTGAAAAGGTCAGCATTTACTGTCATGGAATCCAGTATCTCACTAATTAAAATACATTGCCCTTGCTTTCAAATGGCAGAAGTTATTACAGAGCAATAGATTCAAATTCAACCCAATAGCAAGTACTTTAAATTCTAAAAAGTTGTTTCTTTCAATTTTTATTCTGATCAATATTAATTTGATTTATGGCTTTTCAAGTAGGGGTGTGTCAGCCTGGTGAGGCCTTTGAGTCCATGGCAAATAGATGTTACAGAGAAAAAAAAATTCATCTATCCTGTGGTGAAATTGATATCGGCAATGATAAAGGTGCTTATGCCATTGGAGAGATGTTGATGCTTCAATGGAGATTGAAGATGAGGTTTGGGAGATATTTGGCAGGAGATGTTGATCTCATCGGTGGTTTTTCCATTTTTACACGTCTATCTTTTTTTTTTTGCCGGTCAAAATACCGTACAGGTCCCTCTACTTACAAAAAAGGATCAATTTGGTCCCTCTACTATAAAAACTGTCAATTTGGTCCCTCTACTTACAATTTGGTGTCGATTGAGTCCCTCTACTTAATAAAATCTGTCAATTGATTATATATTTGTCTAATCTTACTTATTTATAAATAATTGGTATAACTCTTTTGTTTTTCTGCTTTGCTTACAAGACTGATACTTCGAAAAACAAGAAAATAAAGACCACTAATATTGGAAGCTCACAACAAACTCAACAAAAACATCAACAAAAACAGAAGCAGAAACATAAGCAACCTATGCAAGAATCAGAATTTTACTCAATTGACAAATTCTATTAAACAGAGGGACTCAATTGACACCAAATTGTAAGTAAAGGGACCAAATTGACAGTTTTTGTAGTAGGGGGACCAAATTGATCCCTTTTTGTAAGTAGAGGGACCTATACGGTATTTTTACCTTTTGCCATTTCAATGTATGTAGATGGTGACAATGTGGATTTCTTACCATGGAGTTCCTTGGTCATTTCATGCATCTCAACTGCACGTGTTTTTGGTTTATTAAATATCCAAAAGCATTAATTGATCGATGGTGTTCCAAATTCATTTTCCTCCCCTGAATTTTATGTCAATTACCTTTTTCTTTTCTTTTCTTTTTTCAAAAAATTACCTTTTTCTTTATGTTGTTAAAGCCAATTCATTGTGGTTTGATGTTAATAAATGTAAAATGTTTCATCATCTTGAATTGTGTAGTTTATGGGATCTAAATGAGGGTTTTATAACGTCTTTTTATTGCAATTGTGTGCAGATTAATGTTGTTGCATTTATCTATTTGTGTTTGATTATTTTAACTTTTGTTGTGGGTTGGGAGATTGAGCAGAATCTAGAGCAAATACTTAGGGACAATGGAGTTCCCAATATTTATATTTTGCACAATTTTATTGTTGGGTCTTTTGTGTGAGGATATGCAAGTTATGGCATCAACATCAAAAAGTGCAGGAGGCCTGTTGAGGGTGAAAATTCCAGTAGAGGTAGGGATGTCAATGGCGGAGTGATGAGGTGTCTGCTATAAATATGATGTTAGGTGATATAAGAAGAGTGGTTTATTTTTTTTTTAGCGTGGGTTTAGAGTCTCAATATTTTAATTGTGATATCCAGTGGGTCTCCACTATGTTGATTCAAAGCTTGAGGCGTTGCAAGAGCTTGGGAGGTGCTACTGCTCACTTCCCTTCTGTCCTCATTTCATGTTTGTTGTTCCTTTTTTTGTTGGGCCAATTCAAATTTTATTTATAGGATTTTCTTTTTTTTTTCAGGCTAAAAGTTCATCATTTGGCTATTGGGGTTCTTAATGTTTTAGAGGTTGTCATTTTATTAGGCTCCTTTCCTGCTAAGAGGTCTTCAATACAACTAGTGGTTAGTTCTTCTAAATTTTGGATTGTTGATTTTAGACCTTAAATGTGTTTCCCTTAGCTTGCTATAATACGACGAATGGAACCTAACTTAATTTATACCAATCAACAATTTCACATACCCTTTTATGGTTTCAATTCTTTTGTACAAACTAACCATTCCACCCTTTTAATACGCAAATATGTCTTCGATTTTACCCAGATTACATAATCCAATTCGGTTTGTTCATATAATATCTTAAAATAAAAGTTAATTAATCCTTATTGATCACCATATTCCCCTAGAGCCTGTTTCCAAATCCTATACCCGCGGCAAAGCGCGGCCCATACCTAGTTACTATAAATTATAAAATTTTCTTTTAGTACTTATTTTTTTGGTAATTACTAATTTATCAGTTTTTTTTTTGGTTAGCTAGTAGCTACGTATTTTCCAAAAAAAAAAATCCAAAGAGTACTATCTTTTTTTTTGGTACAGTAGCAAAGGTTTTGAAATGTTAATTAGTGTCAAGGGTAGTAATAGGCTATACTGTGAATGGCTGCTTTTGTGGCCGCTCTTTTTGCTTCCTGTGCGAGTGGGTGTGCGTCACTAAACATTCCAAACTTTTGAAAAGATTTAACCAGCTTTCTGGTGTCGTCTAAGGCTGGCTGCTTGTTCCATTTGACTCTGGTTCTTCCTTCGAAAATTGCCCTCCATTTCTTCCCCTCATCTCTGCACCATATTCTGCTTATCCCATGCGTTTGCAATCTCGGTAGAATGGTTCTAGCCAGTAGTATTCTAGCCATCACTCTACTATCAGTCCTGATGCTTTTTGCAAGGATTACTGGTTCCCCGTTTGCTGCTCTTGCAATAGCTGCTCCACCATACCAGTCATTACCTTCTTTCTTTTCAATGGCCACGAACAACCACCATTCATTTGTTTGTAGCTGTGGGAGGTATGGGATGAGCTCCAAGTGTTGATCTTCCCTTCTGCCTGTTGCTTTGTGTTTGATTTTCATGTTGATGTAGGAATCCTCTTCCTTCATGGCCTCTTGTATGCTACCACAGTAGTATTGTATTCTCTTTATCAGTCCTTGCGAATCCGATTTTGAGCCTTGGAAAATACATTCATTCCTTTGCTTCCAGATCATCCACAATGTACCTGCAAAAAGAACAGAAAACAAATTGTTTTCATGGTCCATTGTTTCTGTACTAGGTAGCCATTGGAAGATCCAACGTCTTATGTTAATGTCCTCAGAAATGTCTGTTCTAATGCCCAGGTTTGTTCCGAACCACACAACCCTCGCAAAAGGGCAGAGCCAGAAGAGGTGCACCAGCGTTTCTTCCCCTTGCTCGCACAAGCTGCATTCCTTATTCCTCCCTATGTTCCTTTTCAGAAGCTCACTTTTCACCGGCAGGCTATTGGTATAGATTTTCCACAGGAAGATGATTATCTTGTTAGGCATTTTCAATTTCCACAGCGCTTCCCATTCATCCTTGTTGGTGAAGTCTAGTGTGTCCCCATATGTTTGCGCTATAATTGTTTTATAAGCAGCTTTTACTGTGAAAACTCCAGAAAAGCTATCCTTCCATACAAACTTGTCCACCCCTCCAAAAATTGAAACTTCCTTGCGACACAAATTCTGTGCTTCTTCATCTTCTAGAAGTATGTTTACAAGCCACTCCTCTCATTTTTTTGTTCTTGTGCATATCAAGTTTCTTGCAGGTATTCCGCTCTGGGGCTGCTGTGTATTGTCCAACCTTGGTTCTACCCTTCCTTCTCTTATCCATAATTTTTCTCCTGACCAGGTTTGCGTTTCCAGACCCTTCAAGCATAAATTTCTTCTAATAAGAATACTCTTCCACAGCCACGAGTCTCCCTGCTTTGGAGTGACCTTTGTAAAGTCATCTTTTTTGCAATATTTGGTTTGTAGTTGTGAAGCAATCAGGGATTTTGGATCTTCTAGAATTCGCCATGCCTGTTTTGCTAGCAATGCATCATTCATGTGTTCAGTTTTTCTGATTCCCAATCCTCCTGCTCCCTTAGGTTTGCATAGAGCATCCCAATTCTTCATATGTAACTTCCTTTCATTTCCTTTATGTCCCCAACAGAAGTTTCTGGTTGCCCTGTCAATTGCTTCACAAACACCATTCGGGGCCTTGAGACAGGTCATTTGATAGATTGGGAGGTTTGACAAAGTAGATTTAATAAGAGTCAATCTTCCTGCTGATGATAATGTCTTGGCTTTCCATCCCTGTAATCTGCTATTAATCTTTTCAACTAGAGGTTGGAAGCATTCTTTCCTTTTTCTTAGTAATCCCAGATCAACACCTAGATATTTTATAGCCTTGTTAACTTCTTTCACCTTAAGAATTCCCCTGAACCATCTTCTGTGTTGCTTTGTAGTGTTGGGGCTGAGCAGTACCTCAGATTTATGGAAATTGATCCTCTGCCCAGAGATTAAACAGAATTTGTCAATGATTTTCTTTATGGCCCTGCATGAATGTACATTTGCTCTAAAGACTAAATAGCTGTCGTCTGCGAACATCAAGTGATTTATTGGTTGGCAGCTTCGACTGATCTTTATCCCTTCAACTAATCCTCTTTCTTGTGCTCTTATAAGCATCAGAGAAAGTACATTTTGGCATAAAATGAAGATATAGGGAGAAATGGGTCTCCTTGTCTCAATCCTCTATATGGCTTGAAAGGTTTGAGCAAACCACCATTAATGATGATTTGATAGGAAACTGTACCAATGCATTGCTGTATGATTTGGACCCAGTATTGGTCGAATCCCATGTTTTCCATCACACACTTGATGGACTTCCAAGAAACCCTGTCATATGCCTTGTTCATATCAAGTTTTAAAGCTCCCAAAAAACCTTTGCCTCTCTTCCTTTTTTCCACTGTCTCTGTGATTTCTCCTCCCAGTATGATATTGTCCCCAATGTTTCTCCCCCTTACAAAGGCTGATTGGTAGGGGGTGATGAGCTCAAAGAGTACTATCTATGCAAGAGTAAGTTGTGAAAACCTCACTTGATATTTTCTCCTTCAAACAATATCCAACAGTGTACTTAAACAGTTAAACTGAAACTAAACTGAAAGGTAAGCAAACGCAAAGATGCAAAAAGCTTCTTCATTGCTCTGTTCAAATCCAATGTCTTCAGCGCCAACCTCTCTTTACACTCGTACTCCACTGACTCACACTTCCCTCTAAGAATCGTCTCTCTTCTTCTCTATCTGCTTCCTCTCGTCTCCGTTTGTCATTGAATTGTCTCCATGGTCACCGCCATGGCGGCATTTCTCCTCTGCAAAGCACTGGTAAATTTTAACTTTAGAATTTTTTGTTCAGTTTTCTAATAATGGGAGTGTTTCTTCATGATGGGTTTTGCTTGTTTTTCTTTCTTACGAATTGGGTTTTGTGTATTTTAGTTCTTTTTACTTGTTTGTATAGCGGCTTGAGTTTAGATGTTCATACATGCTTGTTTTGTTTGTTTGTATGTCTTCTTTGGTGAATTGTTGTGTATTAAGTGTTGACATAATCATATTGGCTACTTCAGC
>AWUE01021816.1:0-93230 GCA_001974825.2 Corchorus olitorius
GTTATGGTTCAGGCTGGAGTGTATTTTTGTTCTATACATTTTTAGTTATTGTCTTAGGCAATAAGTAGTTGAATAATTGAAAGTTGTTGGGGCTTGCTTTAGTTATCAATAACATTGGTTGTTTTATTTTCACACTACACTCATCAAAACTTCTTCTCAAATGTTAAATCATTGATCATATACTCTACTTTCTTCTGATATAAATGGTGATGGTGATCTACAAGGGTGGCCAACTTATCAAAATTTGTTTCTTGGACCAGATGGACTATAGCTGAATCACTTACTGGAACTAAGCTGGTGAGAAATAGATTGAAGATATCAGAAAGGTGCTTAGGTCCATGTACACATGAAGAGAAGCTGGGGGAAAATCTCAAGTTGCGGGAAAGGAACTCAATCTTGTTTCCAAAGGCAAACTTGCTGTCGTTTTAGATATGAGTGATCATAGGAATGAGGAGAAAGAATATGAAGATGGTCTTGCCTTGTCACTGAGCATGGAGAATTCAGAAACATCCTACTTTCAGACATTGCTTGGTGATGATGAGAGGTTTGTGAAGGTGATGCCAAGTTTACAAATTTTCGTTTGAGATTTTTTTTTTCTTTTTTCAGTTGTCACTGATTCATGCGACTAGAAAAGTTTATTTATAAGCTACTTTTATTAGAATAACATGCTCGCAACACTATTATTGAAAGATTATTTTAAAAAAATTGGAATAATTCAAAGCTCCAATTGATGAATAAAAGGTTTTTGCTTGTTCCTTGCAGGTAGACTATCGTTCATCTGTGCCGCTGGTTTTGATTTGCCCAGCTGATGAAATGAATTCTGTGGAGAAGCTATTTTCAAGTAACAATCATTTTGGATTTGACCCTGAAAAGGTTAGCGTCATCCTCATGGTATGGTTTTGTTTTGGATAGTAGTATTTGCATGGCCAAGACTAGTACTTTTGATCAATTTCAACTTTTCTTACAATTCCAGAGTTTTAGTTTTAGCCAAATTCCAATGTTCCAAGTTGAATTTCTCATTTCAAGCTTCAGCTCGACTTCACTGACTCTAAATTTGAAATCTAGACATCTAGTCCTTGTCGAAAAGACAAGGCTTTCCATGGCTGTTCCTGCATGTTCCGTTTACCATGTGGATTCTTGAGGAGTTGGAGATTATCTGTAATAAAATCCATTACTTTGGAATCCACTGGATGGATTTGAACTAGTTTTACCAATCTTCATGACAATTCTATGTCTTCATGCATCTTTAACCATCCAACCAAATTACAGGTTTGGTTCTTGGAAGAAGAGAGATTGCCAGTTGTTAGCAGTGTACTGGAACAGAAGAGGCATAAGATTTTGATGAAATCACCTTGGGAAATATTGCAGTCACCAGTTGGGTCTGGAGGAGTCATTAGCTTGCTTTCCTCAAACAATATTGCAGAGTCTCTTGCCCAGATGGGTGTGGAGTATATTCAGGTTAGAAGCTACATTATCGCTTAAATCAGTCATGTTCAGTCTCGTGTCTGTCAATTTTCCCTGTAATCATAAGAGACACTTGAAACATAAGCTGTTGCGGCCAGAAATGAATGCATATAGGCTATAGCCAATTTTCAATTTTCTCGTCTTTAGTCTATGACCATTAACTCATGACATGAAGTTAAAATCTAAGTGAATTGGCTTGTCTATGAAGCTGTTTTGTCCGTCTTGAATGTTTTCTCGTGTAGCATACTTTGTTGATTTATTTTCACTCCCTTCTTGCAGGTATGCCATGGTGAAAGATATATCGATGGGAGCTCACTGCTCCTTGGATTCGTTAACTCAAGCAAAGCAGATGTTGGCATTCAAATTTTGGAAGAAACAAAAGACGTGGAGGAAGGTTTTGGCATGATATTCTCGATGGATTTAATGAAGAAGTTGACAAGACAAATCAACAAGCTTCAATTCTATGCAACCACAAAGCCAAATTCACACGTCGAGCTAGTTGAGAAAGAGTGGGTTAACGTTGATCCTTCCTTCCCGAATTCATACGAGATTTTTTCTACAATATATAGGTGCTTAAATGCCTGTTCTTTGGATAAAATCTCTCTCTCTCTCTCTCTCTCTCCTTCCAGACTCGAAGTTATACTTCACTCTTCTTGGATCCTCTGCCAACTTTGTCGGAGATGATGCTTCACTCCATGAGCTTTGGTAACCTTCATTGTCTTTGTTAAGTTGTTTTACTTACACAAAATTTCGCTTGATGTTTATAGTTTATGTATGCATACATGAAAAGATTTAAACATGAAAATGATGACAGGTGACTCCAGTTGGTGAGGTCAAGTAGAGTTCTACCTAATAGTGGGTCAACTCGACTCAAACAAATTGGTCATAGTCTCATAGACTGTTAAATCTTTAGGGGTTTTTTTTGGGTAATTATTTGATACACCGGCGGTGTAAATTTTGGACTCCACAAACGGGTTGTGGTGTTGACACATGTCCATTTTTTTAATTAATTAAGTTTTAAATATTTCAATCTAGTCCCTAGAGGACACATGTCACCCTTCAGGACCCGCTTGTGTAGTCTGCTAAACTCCACCGCCGGTGTATTGTATAATTTGCCTTTTTTTTCTACGTTTTAACAGGAAAAAAAAATGAAACATGAAATTCCCATACAGTGGAAAAGATAAAGGAAAAACAAAAAACATGTGGGCCAAATTCGACTCAAAAATAAATTGGTCCAAAAAAGGAGTTGATCTGCCAAATGATAAATGTGATGGAATCCAAAAGCCCAATTGGAACTAAGCAATAGTCCATAAATAATCCACTTGTCTAAACCCAAAATCCACTATATATAAAAATTTAAAAAATAAAAACAAAACAAACGACTACTCTCCACCGTCGATTTTGTTTTAAAACCCTAAAACTGAACGAAAACCCTAAAATGGCCTTCACTCATTCAACACTGAACACTTTATATAAGCTGCCGCAGCTCCTTAGCGGCAAATTCTGGGCAGCCAACCCAAAACCCTAATTTCCCAGTAAATCTCTCTACCTCTCTTACTTTCTTCTTCTTCTTCGGATCTCATTTATGGTTATCATTTCATTAACTCCGTAACTTACTTTGTCTTTGTTAATGGTGAAGGAGGTAAGAAGCAGGAGGAGGAGAGATGGCGGTGCCGCTTTTAAGTAAGAAGATCGTGAAGAAGAGGGTCAAGAAGTTCAAGAGACCCCAGAGTGACCGCAAAATCTCCGTCAAGGTATACTAAACGTTTTCAGCTTTTATTTAAAGTTTTGGTATTTGTTTCGAGGTATTCTTTTTCTAGTTCTGTTTGGAGGGAAAATGATGATAGTTATTGTCGCCCCAGTCTTACTTTGCATATATCAATGTCTTCGTATGCAAAGTTGGTGATTGACATCTTTATCTGATTCCATTATTTGCTTTCTAAAATTAGTTTTAAAATCTCTTTGTCCTTTTTTCCTTTCTGGGTTTGAATTGAAAATTTGATTGAATGTGGATATGAAGATAGATCTTGACACCCAGTCTGAGTTAGCTTCTTTCTAGATGCAATATGCTGAGTTATTAGCGATCGACTATCTGATCCGTTTTACCAATTACATATAGGTATTTAAGTTCTTTTTGTTTCTTTCTCTTTTCATTTCATTTCTGAAGGGAAATGAGGATTGTTGTTTTGACACCCAGTCTTACTTCCATCTCCGGATGGAAGCTGGTGATAATATCGACTTATATCTGATCCATTTTTTAAAAACCAAATAATAGTAATTGTTTATTAAATTGAATTGAATTGAATTTGATTTGATTGTTTACAATATGCAAAGGAGGCGTGATGATATTTATCCATCCTTTCTGCATTCGAATGATGAATACTTACATGCACTACCATCTGATCTCTTTTGCATATTTAGTTTTCATTTTCAAAACCCAAAGCTCTTTTATATTGTTTTAATTGTTTTTTTCTTTTTTTGTGATTTACTGCAATCTATGATGGAAACGAATCATCAGACCTGATCTATCTTTGATGATCATCTAAATAATCACCATCTTTCGACTGAGATTGCATTTGTTTACTCAAATTTAGTATTTTCAACCCATGTTATTCTATTGGTATAGGTAATAGATGAACTTGTTAGTATGCCCCTCTGGTATCTGGTGTCCTGTCTCTATAAATATGGCTGGACACTTCGTTTTTAAGGGCTAGATAAATTTTGGACAGGTTGCGACACGGTTAGCTTTTATCCCACAAGCTTTCTGTTACTAAATCCCTGCTCACATCCATTAAACATCTTTATTAACTTAATAATCCTATCTTTTTCTAGCTCTTTTTTCCATTGTTGTCATTTGCTTCTGTGTTGCTTTTAAATTATAGGACTTATCTGATTTATCATGTTTGACATTTAATGACAGGAAAGCTGGCGTAGACCAAAGGGTATTGATTCCCGGGTGAGAAGAAAGTTCAAGGGATGCACTTTGATGCCCAACATTGGTTATGGCTCAGACAAGAAGACTCGCCACTATCTCCCCAATGGGTTTAAGAAGTTTGTTGTTCACAATGTCCAAGAGCTGGAAGTGTTGATGATGCACAACAGGTAACTTTTAAAACTCATACAAAATTGAGTTGTTCATCTGTCTATGCAATCAATTCTTAATGGTTTTTGCTAATATCGTTTTTGTTCCCTCGCAGGACCTACTGTGCTGAGATTGCCCATGATGTTTCCACTAAGAAGAGAAAAGAGATTGTGGAACGAGCAGCTCAGCTTGATGTTGTCGTCACTAACAGGCTTGCCAGGTTGCGCAGCCAAGAGGATGAATGAGCAGAAGCTTGTACTAGTTATGATTAGTAACGAGCTTTGTTTGTTCAGTGTTATGAATTTTGGATAATTTCTTGTTTTAGATGGCAATCACATTCTCGACTTTCTTATTTGGTCTTCGTGAATTAATTTGTCTTAAGATATTCTGTTTAGAAAAAATATACTTGCAAATATTGATTGTGAATTCAATCAAGTCTCATCTTTGCTTTAGTTTTTATTCAGTCTGGTACCTTACTTTGCTATTTTGCCGCCTTTAAGGGTCTATCAAAGAATTTACATATTGAACAATGAATAATATTTTGCATTAAGGGTCTACCAAAGAATTTACATATTGGGTTGCATATTTGCTATTCTAGCTATGAGATGAGCTGAGTCCATAGTTGGCTTTCCATTATTTAATAAGTTTACTTGTAGACTTCGGTTTTAGAGTTGAGACTGTCGTCTATTTGCTTCAGTGGTTGGTTTATAGGTTACCATTGACCAATCATTGACGTCCAATCCCCATTATTATAATGAAGAGATAAAATCCTGCATTCCTGGCAATATCAGAACTCTTCACCCACCGTCCAGATCCACCGTGGGTTTTCCTTTTAGCAATATCAGAAATCTTCATTTCCTTTTAGCAATATCAGAAATCTTCATCCACCACTGCCCAGAATCGGAACTCTTCACCCACCGCCCAGAACCACCGTGGGTTATCCCCTTCAATGTCGAGGGCTTGTAGACATTAGACGCCGATTTGTCATCAAAGTTGGTTGGTTTTGTTGCTATGAAACTTGCTTCCCTTTTGCCTAAGAAAGCAATAAAATACCTGTTTCTTAATATCCAGGATTATAGAAGTCAAAGCTCTTTGCTCTTAAATGCATCATTTATGCATGATAACATATTAACCTTACATCATAAATCACATAAACCACAACAGAAATTTCAATACCTATTAATCGAAAAACAGTTAACTCTTTGCTGTTAAATGCATCATTGATGCATGATAACAGATTAGCCTACATCATAAATCACATGAACTACATTACCTATTAATCGAAAAATAGTAAACTTGAATGTAGACTAGCATTGTTTTCATTATGATTTCTCAAATTCAGGGATCCAATAACACCATAGGATGACATTGGACCATTCCAATCAGGATACAGTTATGAAATCGTGGGTATAGCAACAAGGGCATCTACTTATGCACTTTGCCACTTTCCCGATGATAGGTACTGCACACTTGAATATGATTTTAACGTTTATATCATTTCTGGTTGGTTGTGTGTACTGCATAAGCATGGAGGTTGCAGGTTGGTTCTTCAATCATCTGCGATACATATGCAGAAAGCCTGGAGGTTGCAGGCCGGTTCTTCAATTATCTGCGATACATATGCAGAGGCCAGTTCTTCAAGTATGTTTACCGAGTCAAATGTTTTCACTTTGAATTTTGGGCATCTAGTTTTTGAATGATTCTAATGTTGACAATAGTGACCACAGTGTAATGATTTTCGGTTGCTGTAAAGGATAGTAGGTTCTGCATCCATTATGTGCTTTCATAATTGGGGATTATATTAGCAGTTGATTCTCATCTTCTTCCGGCAACCGCCGTGACCTATAAGGATGGGATTAAGATTGTTGAATACATGAATTCTACACAAAATCCCATGGCTATTATCAATCCAGGCAGAACAGTAATGCACTACAAGCCAGCACCCTTCATGACTACTTTCAGCGCCCGGGGTCCAAATGTGGTTGATCTCAACTCAAAGATTAGGGGATATCTCTCATGACAGGAGATTTAACCAAACACTGATTAAAATACGTAAATTCCTTATAGAAAAATTAACATATAATTGAAGGCTAAAAGAAATAGATAGAACAAAATTGAAACTACCTATTTTATTTTACTTCCATACAATAAGTAGAGAAGGCTACCTTATTACACTGTCACCACCAATTCTGCCTCTAACATTATACATACTCTCTCCATGCCTGGTAAGCAATATTGGGCGAGGAGTGAGGTGTGTATTTACCTGAAAAGAGTGATTCAGTCCTAGCCATTAGAGAAATTACTAAAAGGGAGCCATCATTATGGGAGGGGTATTTTAGTGGATCAAATTAAAGAACTTAGTTCCTTCCTCTCTGTTTCTAAGTTTATCTTTATCGTTTAGCTAATAGGTTTGCATATGAATTGGCTCACATTAGTTGTAAGGTTGGTTTCAATTGTGTTTGGAGTGGAGATTCTCTATCCGTTTGTAATCCTAAAAAGTATATATATTATATATATAATAATGTTCATTTCTTAATTTTTTTTTTTTGCCAAAATGTTCATCTCTTAATTACAATTCTATTTTTAGAGAAAGAGAAAGAAATGATTTTTGAAGCCTCAAAAGGAGAGGTTTTCTTTTGTTTTTTTTTAACGCAAACCCCAACTGCAAGAAGCAAAAAAAAAATTGTAGCAATTAAGAGATGAAAAAATTAAAGAAAAAAAGGAAAAGAACTAACCATGTGATTACATATATTATGTTATTATTATTATATTCAGAAAGTTCAGAAAACATTAACCAATTAAATAGTAGTTCCAATTATAAAACTATAAGAGAGATGTCAGTCAACTCTAACATAACAAAGCATGGACATAATAATAATAATAATAATAATAAAAGATCTAAAGAGTGCATCCCGTGTCACTGTTTGCAATTGGGTTTATTGGCCAATCAGAGCGCGCCATGTCACCTCCTCAATTCCAATTCAGGATCCAATTTTAAACCCGGTTGTCCCAATATTATAAAACCCAATACCCGCCCCATTTGCTCCTTAATTTGCTTTCGATTGCTTCCTCCATATTTAGGCTTTTCTTGCTTTTGGTTTTCAATCCTTACCCACCCCATCTCATATGATTTTCAAGATTTCACCACTGTTGTAAGTCTGCAAAAGGGAGAAACTCACGCCGCCCAACACGTCGGCAAGAGGGAAGAGAAGCAGGCAGGAGATGATGGAGATCAAGGTTTAGGGAAACGAAGAATGTGAGAGAGAGGCGGAGAGGCTGGAAGAGAAAGGAGATAACGGTGGAGGGCCGATTTAATTGGTTTGCATCTCAAGGGTTTTCTATCCTTTACTTAATGAGAGGATGGGTGGGTCACTGTTCATTTTCTTTCAATCAAATGGACAGTAATAAAAACCCAATTTGAAACCCGCGTGCCTGCCCCAGAATCCGATACCCGACCCTGTTCACCTCATTCTTGGAATGGGTGGGTCACTGTTCATTTTTTTTTTCAAACAAATGAATAGTAATAAAAACCCAATTTGAAACCCACGTGCCTGCCCAGAATCCGATACCTGACCCTGTTCACCTCATTCTTGGAATCTTGGCATCGCTTTTAAGCTTCCCCTCTTCTCCTTATTTCAACCTGCCGTTTTCAGCCTCTGCTCTTCGCTTTCAACCCCGGTTCCTCCATTCCGTTCTTCTTCCTCTATTATTTATTATCCGTATTTTTCTGTTTGTTGTCCTAATCGTCGTGGGTTGCTCCGGCCGCTCTATTCTCAATGCCAGCGGCTGCTGGAGCTGTTGCAGCGGCAGCTGTAGTTGATCAGATGCTTGGACCGAAGGAGGATAGACATCTAGCAATTGTTCTGGTATTCTCCTACTTTACTATATTTATCTTGTTAAATTGGTATGATGTAGACTTAAATTTTTGACTATCTTCCTATATGAGAAGTAATTCCATACAACACTTGTCCTATGAATTGGTTAAAAGAAGGAATGGGTTTAAGTTTACAGTAAGGTGGTTCTAATTAGTTTCTTGACTGTCAGGTTGGTTTGCCAGCTCGAGGACTAATCATGGCACTGCACCATATCTCTACTACATTCCTACTACTATTGCCATTGCATTCCTTTGATCTCTTTTCAATTTCCCAAACTTCCTATATATTGCTACTTAATTCAACACATCGCTTTTGCATACAATTCCAAATAAGGAGACTAAATTCCTTTGAGACCTCCCCATTCTTTTGCTTTTTGATCCATTATCTTTGGTATTTTTCTTAGTTTGCAGATGGAAAAAAAAAGGAAAGAAAAAAACAGAGAGTATAAATTATAGATTTTGATAACCAAACCCATCAGAAAAAGGGAAATAATTATACATTTCATAAATTAGAACGATCTTCATTTGTTACCATTTTCCACATGATTAAACATTTTCATCAGTTATTCAATTGAAGAAGATAGTCGTCAGGTAATGAATTGAAATCTTTGCAAGTTTATTTTTTGTGCTAGCAGTAAAATTCAATGCCTACTACCACAGAATAGTAGAATCAAACAGGTGAAGTGTGAACTTGTGATTCATAAGGAAACAAAACAAAACCAAGCCAAATATGATTATTGATTACTTAGCCTATCTGAAGACAAATATAACAAGACCATAGGAAAAAAGCTAGTGCCAAAGTATGAGAAAAAGTGAACTTATAGGAGTGTTACCAACTGCAACACCATACTTGTTGGCAGCATTAACATCAACATTGTTGTAGCCAATAACCATGTTACTAAAAGCAGTGCCTCCTGCTCTGCTCAAGGCAGCAAACAGAGTCTCCCTCCAGTCTTCAGTTAACTAAAACACAAATCCCAAACTTCAAAAAACCAAGGAAATGGGAAAGATTCTATGTTCCTAAGTAAAAACAAAACCCCACAAAGAAAATACATGTCCACTCAAACCATCGCACTTATCGCCAATCAAAGCAATGATATCCTCAACAGAAAAATGTGTTTTCTTCTCTAAACATGGCAATGAAAAAAAGGAACTTGATAAAAAGGATTATTACCAGAAAAACAAATAAAAAATAGAAATGGAACTTGATAAAAAGGATTTCTCAGCCTCCACCACTGGAGCTTCTCGATGTTGAATTCATCCATTTTACCGGAATATCCAAGGACTCACCATAAATTTTAAGCAAGAAAACCAAACAAAAGGGAAGAAATCAACGAAAGTTATAGTACCTCTTCAGCAGAAACTGAGATCCCATAAGCCTTTTCTTCAGCTTCTTGGCAGATTAATCTGACCATCTGCCTGATCTGCTTGGAGACATCTGCGTCATTCATCTTCTCCGAGGATCTTGATTCTGTGATAATCTGATCAAAGAAGAGTGCAGAAGAAAAATATCTTTTTCAACTGATTTCTGATCGAGGATAAGGGAGCAGTTGACCAAACCGAGCAAATCACGTGATTCGATTTATGAATCGAAAAGAAATCACTGAGCGGAACACCCGATCAAAGAGAGCACAAACCGACCCAAAGCAATAATTTAACCCGATAACCCGATTGAAAACAGTTAAATTCCAATTGGGCGACGTGGCGCACACTGATTGGGCAATAAAACCAAAATCAAACAGTGGCCGGCTATCCACTCTTTATATGTAGTTAGATTAGATTAGATTTACATTGCAAATTGCCAAAATGTAAGCTTAAAAAAACTTACATTATGCGAACAAAGCCAACTTGTTTCAGATCCACTTTCAATTTGATGATTTTTTTTTTAATTTCTTGAGATCATCAATTTTATCATGATTAAATCATATTGGTTTCAAGTAGTACTTATAATTTAATTTTTATAAACTTTAACTAAATTATTAATAATTTTTCTAGCGCAAAATTAGATCTACCTACAAAATAAAGAGAATCTAACCTTTTCTCCCCTTTCTTTATTGAAAAAATGTACTCCATTTTTACCAACTTTTAATTAATTAAAGTACTTAACGGCTTAACCCCCTCTAAAGTCTAAACTCTAAAGCCTGCAAGAACCAAGGACAAGAAGCAGAAGCAGAGCCCTCTCATAATTTAAAAACCAGAAGACAATATTTTCATCCACAAAAAGTTTTCCAGGTATTTACGTTTTTCCCCTTCTTTTAATTCTAAAATTTGATCCTTTCGTTCGCTCTCTGAAGTATTTGTGCTTACGTTTCTCCAAATAAGATATCATATTGTCTACAACATCTCAGATTTACTGTATCAAATCTTGAGACTTAAAACTAATCCTACATTCAATTGCTGGACTCTGAACTTGTGAATTATTGTAGTTACATTTAGGGTTAATTTGTAACTTTTATTAGCTTTAGAATTTTATTTTACAACCTTGTTATTATTTCTCTGTTAAAAAAGTAATGTTGATTCGTGGAACAAGGTCAAAGGCATGGCTTGCCCTTCAAAAGTGCCCAGTAATGGTGCAAGTTATGTTTGTAATTTCAGTTGTAGTAGCATTGATGTTGTTTTTCCACAAAACTGATGAAAACCCAATACCGGTAAATGGACTGGAGAATCAGAAACGGAATAGGTTTGAGTCATTGGTGCAATTTAATCCAGAAGGGAGTTTAGGAATGGTACTGATTTGATATGGCAAATACCTGATTCGCCTAAGGCCGTAATCTTTCTGGCTCATGGGTGTACTGGTAGAGCTGCTAACTTTTGGGATAGGTCTTCCAAATGCCCTAAATGTGTTGGTTGGCCAGAGGAAAGGTTAATTACTCTTCATGCTCTTGCTCGAAAATATGCTGTCTTGACTGTATCGAGTGCAGGGGAATGCTGGACGTTTGACAAGGAAAAATTGATTGTTGAAGATATTATAAGATGGTGGGTTAAGAGACAGAAGCTTGAAAAGCTTCCCCTTGTTGCCTTGGGGGCCTCTTCTGGTGGGTATTTTGTATCTGCATTGGCTAATGATTTGAAGTTTAGTAGTATTACACTTATGATTATTGAAGGACTTTTTGATCAAATGGACATCATAGAGGGCTATCCGCCAACCCTTTTTGTGCACATGCCAAAAGATGTAAGTAGGCACCAAAAGATAACTGAATTTATGCAAGTTTTGAAAAACAAAGGGGTTGAGGTTTCAGAGATTGAATGCATGGAGTTGCCTCTATCACCAACATTTTTATCCGATAGAATCCCAGGTCTTAATCATACTGTTTCTGCTAGATTGTTCAATTTATTTAAGGAGAAAGGCTTTATAGATGAGAATGGGTATATGAAACGGGATGGGCGCGCAACAAGTTGGAGAAAAGCTCTCCAGGAAAGCAAAATTACTGTACTGAAGAAGGACTTGGAGCATCCTGTACAGGAGGAGCTAAATCTTGCGTTTGCATACCATGAAATGACTAGCTTGCAATCTGAACAGATCTTTAATTGGTTTGAATCTCATATGACCTGAGCATGATTCCTTTGTGTGACATTCTCCTTTCTCTGCCAAGGCAGTGCTTTGCAGTCTATTTCCAACAGAAGTACAGACTACTCGGAACTAATTTGTGCATCCGGCTCGAGGTTACAATCCCTCAACTCTATCTGTACTAAATTCTTTAGCAGTTGAAGTTTGTGTCTAAAAAACCAAAGGCTGGAGAATGTAAAGCTCCCAACTTGCACTAATACTAAATTGCGGTATGCACTATGTATTAGGTAAATTTAACCATTTATTGGGAAGGAAAGAAAAGACCCACATTAAACTCCAAATACTACTTTATATACTTTAATGAGTAATTTCAAATTATCCTTTGTTGCCTTCCAGAGGTCTTCTTATTCTCGCTTTGAATGATGTATCTTTGGCCTCTACAATCCTCATGCTCTTTTCATAGAAAAAAAAGTTGTAGCTCAGAGTTATCAATTATACTAATAATCACGAAACTTTGATGCAACTCTAATGTTTGAATAAGTATTAGCTAGAATCATATATTTCCTTTGATAATTGATGAATAGTATAGCTTGATCTGAAACTGTTATTGGGGACAGGCATAATATAACTAAATTTTGTTGTTTTTTTGGAATGTTTTAACTTATACAATGAATGCTGAACTCAGGGTGAACTCTGTTTTTCTTTTTAGTGCCCTGTTTATGTCCTGTTAGGGTAGTTTATGATTATTGTATAGTAGTAATTTCTAACTGGAAAATTTGGTTTGGAATTTTGTAGACTTTATAAGAAAAACATAAACACATTGACTTCAAATTGATTGAAAAAATCAAAATGGGGTTTGGATGTTTATTTGCTTTGGTTCATTTAGCTTCACTGCTCTGTTTTGTTCCTTCATGGGGTGGTCTGGTACTCTGCTTTGCAGATTCACTCACCAACTTTACAAGTTTTTCAATCAAAATCATATATATAAGACTTGTGTTACATAAATGTGTGACCAAGAAAGCAGAAATGAGAAATCCCCAGTAAAACCTATAAGATTTGCCTACTTTTGGTTCTTTTTACATGATTCATTTTTTATTTAAGTTTCAATGAAATGCTATCAGATGAAGAAATCAATGCATGTATAGCAGATAAAGCAAAGTTAAGGAAATGTAACTCTCAAGAAAGAAGACAGATTCTGTAATAAGAAACCATAGCCTTCACATTGTGGAGTTTGGCATCCTTGAGATACAATGTGACCAACATTTTGGTTTAATGATCTTTGCAGCACTTTGGGTTTTTTTCTGTTAGCTCGATTAATTTATGTCTTTCATACAACAACTAAGCTCCATGAATGGGCAAACTGGCTGTTTCCCATTGTTGATTTGTTGGTAATTAACTCCATGAATTGATTGAATTCATAATTATAACACACCTGGATAACAATTCAGAAAGAAAAGAACAAACTATCCAGAAACAACTGCTTAAGATGGTGTGTTCTGATGTGGTGCAGGAAGAACAAATATTTTCTCTAATTTTGCTCTCGGAACCAACTCCTTTGTTTTAGTTCACGCAAAAAAACAAATAAGACTCTGTTTAGTACAGTTATGACAAAATGAATGTAAAGATTAGAGAGACTATATTGAAAAGAACAATGAAGAAATCAAAAAATTGTGAGCTAGTATGATTTATGAATCAATGAAATCGATGTAAACATTTTATTTATTTATTTACTTTTTACTAATTGAATCCCGATTAATTCAGAAAACGTCAATTTGATGAATTTTAAATCGTATTGGACTGGATTTAAGTAGTAATTAAAGTAGAACTAGATATTATCCACGGGCATTTACGTCGGGGTTTTTAGTTTATAATTAGAGTTGAGTAATTTCAATTCTAAGTAAAGTTTTATTTTAGATAATAGCAATTAAGTTAAATGTAAAGAAATATTGTTAAAATTCTAATGTTTATTCAAATAATTATCTACTAGAAAAAGGAAATGAAGTTTTACTTTGATTATAATTCAATATTCTAAATATTATTTAAAAATATTATTTGGAATTCTAAATAAATAATAATTAATATATATTAGTTTTCTTCCAACCAATCAACGTTGGACAAATGTGAGAAGAGGCAAATACTGAGTATACATCAGTTTGGGGATAACTTTAATAGTAAGGTAAGGTATAGCCATCAGGCATTTGGCCTGGTGGTAGAGTATTGGACTCTTAGTTCCAGCCTACCTAGACCATGAGGTCTTGGGTTCAACTGGGTCCAACTCTCACGGAATTTATTAATGGTATAAGTTCTAGTTTGGGTTGAGAATATTTGTTTGTTTATTTGGTAGGTAGGTAGTTTATTTATGGTATAGTTTCTAGTTTGAGTTGAATTCTCATTTAGATGTTTGGACATAAATCGTGTTCTAGTCTTTCGATTCTAATTTGAATTGTAATGAGATTTCACGAGATTTCATTGGGTATTCTCGTTTAGATGTTTGGGCATAAAGATTTATTTGAATTGTAATGAGATTTCACTAGGTTTGTTTGTTATTTATTTGAATTGTAATGAGATTTGATTTCACGAGATGTGGGTATGGGTCTTCCTTTTGTAATTTCAATTTCTTCAAGAAATGAAAATGATTCTTATTTAAAAAAAAAGTAAGATATAAATTTGATTTTATAAACTTTAATTCAATTATTATTATTATTCTCTCTTTTTTTGCCATAATTATTACTTTTTATTATTAAAGTTTCAATTTTTTCAAGAAAAAAAAATCAACTTACCGTTTTTCCCCTTTTTTTGTTTTTGTTTTTCTTAATGAAAAAAAAATTATTTTGTATATCTACTTCATGTTTACCTACTTAACTTAACGGCTTAACCCCTTCTAAAGCTACAAGAACCGGAAACAAGAAGCAGAGCTCTCTCGTAATTTGAAAACCAGAAGACAAGAACTTCATCCACAAAAAGCTTCCCAGGTATTTACATTTTTCCACTCCGTTTAATTCTAAAATTTGATTCTTTCATTCGTTATCTGAAGTATTTGTGTTTACGTTTCTCCAAATAAGATATCGTGATGTCTACAACATTTCAGATTTACTATAACAAACTTTGAGACTTAGAACTAATCCTATGCTCAACTGCTGGACTCTGAATTCGTGAATTATTATAATTACATTTAGGGTTTTTGTAATTTTTTATTAGCTTTGAAATTTTACAAGGTTGTTATTATTTCTTTGCTAACAGTAATGCTGAATCGGGGAACAAGGTCAAAGGCATGGCTTGCCCCTCAAAAGTGCCCAGTAATGGTGCAAGTTATCTTTCTGGTTTCAGTCCTAGTAGCATTGATGTTGTTTTTTCATAAAACTGATGAAAACCCGATACCCGTAAATGGACTGAGGAATCAAAAATGGAATAGGTTTGAGTCATTGGTGCAATTTAATTCAGAAAGGGAATTTTGGAACGGTACTGATTTGATATGGCAAATACCCGATTCGCCTAAGGCTGTTCTTTTTTTAGCTCATGGATGTAGTGGTAGAGCTGTTAACTTTTGGGACAGGTCTTCTAAATGCCCTGAATGTGTTGGCTTGCCAGAGGAAAGGTTGATTACTCTTCATGCTCTTGCTCGGAAATATGCTGTCTTGACTATATCGAGTGCAGGGAAATGCTGGACGTTTGGCAAGGAAAGATTGATTGTTGAAGATATAATAAGATGGTGGGTTCAGAGACAGAAGCTTGACAAGCTTCCTCTTGTTGCCTTGGGGGCCTCTTCTGGTGGGTATTTTGTATCTGCATTGGCTAACAATTTGAAGTTTAGTAGTATTACCCTTATGATTGCTGAAGGAATTTTTGACCAAATGGACATCATAGAGGGCTATCCGCCAACCCTTTTTGTGCACATGCCAAAAGATGTATATAGGCAACAAAAGATAACTGAATTTATGGAAGATTTGAGAAACAAAGGGGTGGACGTTTCTGAGATCGAATGCATGGAGTTCCCTCTATCTCCAACATATTTATCTGACAGAATCCCAGGTCTTGATCAGACTGTTTCTTCTAGATTGTTTAATTTATTTAAGGAGAAAGGCTTTATAGATGAGAATGGGTATATGAAAAGGGATGGGCGTGCAACACGTTGGAGAGAAGCTCTCCGTGAAAGTAATATTCCTCTGCTGAAGAAGGAATTAGAGCATCCTGTTCAGGAGGAGCTAAATCTTGCGTTTGCATACCATGAAATGACTAGCTTGCAATCTGAACAGATCTTTAACTGGTTTGAATCTCATATGACCTGAGCAATATTCCTTCTTGTGCCATTCTCCTTTCTCAGCCATGGAAGAGCTTTGCAGTGCAGTCTATTTCCAACCGAATAACTGACTACTCAGAAGTGATTTGGGCATCCAGCTTGAAGTTACAATCCTCAACTCTATCTGTACTATACGCTTTAGAGGTTGAAGTTTGAGTCTAAACAATCCAAGGCCAAGACTGTAAAGCTCCCCAACTTGCACAAAAACTGCGGTATGCACTATGTATTAGGTAAATTTAAGTAATTGTTGGAAAGAAATCAATCTTTACAATGTGAATACTTTTTTTTGTCGAAAATTACATTGTGAATACTTCATATACTTTAGTGAGTAATTGCAAATTATCCTTTTGTTGCCTTTGAGAGGTCTTGTTATGCTTGCATTGGATGATGTATCTTTGGCTATACAATCCTCATTTTTTTTTGGTATGTATAAACCAAAATTACATTGTGAATACTTCATATACTTTAGTGAGTAATTGCAAATTATCCTTTTGTTGCCTTTGAGAGGTCTTGTTATGCTTGCATTGGATGATGTATCTTTGGCTATACAATCCTCATTCTTTTTTGGTATGTATAAAAAGAATTGTAGCTCAGAGTTATACGTATAGTAATTACCATATCTTGATGCCACTCTAATGTTTAAATAAGTATGCTTAGAATTAAAAATTTCCTCCGGTAATCAAGGAATTAGCTTTCTGTTTTTCTTTTTAAAAGAAGAACTATAATAAATGATAATATGAAGGTCTTTCCTTATTCTCTCCCATCAATCACCTTCATCCTTTTCACTTTGGAAAAGACTCTCCAGTTTGATTCAACCATTTAGATCGCTAATGAGAGCTAATGCTGGAATTAGAATAACGATATTTTCTTGGTGTGGTTAGTGATGATCAAGGCTTTTTCTTTGTCCTTTCAAGAGATGACATGAAGACTGCCATTAGTTATTCTGGATACCAACTTGGTGCAATTAACCGTATATAGTGTGTATAAATTGTTGCCACCTCAGTGCTATTTTTCAAGGTTGGTTGTTAGTAAATGTCTTGGCGAGACAATGGCCTCTGTTCTTCACCTGTTAGGAATTTCAATATCGACTTTCCCTTGACATCCTTCTCCACTCCTTTCCTTTCATCTCAATTAGGAACATAAATGTTGATGTGTAATAAAGTAATGAAGCTTGCAACTTGCTGTACCCACAATTTAGTTCTTGCAAGCAATGCATGCTCAGTGGTAGAATTACCAGAAATGCAATTACTCCATGAATAGCATATCTTTCTGGTGAATGTAATGGTCTCATGGACTTCAATACGTTATGCTAGCTTCAATTGTTTTTCCATCTGATTTTAGGTGCAATGATCTCTATCCGAGGCTTGTGCTATCTGTGTTGTCCTAAGAAGAATTTACATCTTAATTTATCCTGAGATCTAGGAATGCATGCTTTACATTTTGTCCCTTCATGCATTTGTTTTCAAGACTTTCTGACCATAATTTCCTGGAGTTATAAGGTTAAATTAAATTTAGTCAATGTGTTGCACTGGCATGACATATTTGTGTAACCACGTTGTGGTTGTGTTCTTCATTTAGTCAATCATTTGGTAACAGCTTGATCAATCTGTTCCTTCACCTACACCACAGACAAGGTTCAGGGGGTTGAGGCTTTAGGTAGATGTTTAAGAATACATCAGCACCCCCGCATTCCAGGCTTGGTGCTCTTAGTGATTAGACCAAATTAGTTTAGCAAATTTATAAAAACCAAAAGTCATGTGTTAACTGAGCCTGTAATGTAAATAGTTTCATGGTACTAAAATGTCATTATGCTTGGCCAGTTGGCCTTGCACAATATTGTTTCTGTTGCCTTGCAAGGTCGACCCCAACTACTTCCATTTATAGCACTTTTGGTTGGTATGCACTTATTCTTGCATTGATTTCAACTCTGCTGTTCTCTTGTGAGCAACCCTCTGATTTTATTAGTAACTAAAGTAAATCAAAACTTTCAATGTGTTGAAATGAAACATTAATATATTCTGATTGAGTTTATCTCAGTGATTGATTGATAATTGAATAGGAAAGTCATATGAACTCTATTACTAGACATCTCTCTAATCTTATGTCTCTCAAGTACTGACATTCACACATGGAAACAAGATGAGAAAGAAAATAACGTACCTTGATCTATTATCATCACTATTTGTTTGTTTTGATCTGATTCTGTAACTGGCCTCCTTGGTTAAAGTTTTATAGGCATCCACATAGCATGGTCATATGGTGGCCATACTTATTTGTTGATTCTTGTTGCAATGTTTAGTTTAATGTATTCACAAAGTAGGACTGCAAGTTTAATTTTATTGATTTTAAACTATATGTACTGGAAATTGTATGTCTGTTAAGTGTTACCTCTTGGCTTCCTTGCTACTTTCTTTCTGCTCTCCTTTTTCTGTTATTTATTTATGCTTATGAAAGCAACTTGTTTATTAATTCCTGATGTTACTTCTTGGCAGGCTTTTTTTTTTTAATACCGTTATTTGGCAGACTAGGATATAGAGAATTATTTACATTGGCACCTGAGATATCCTAAAATTAATCTGTGGACTTGGTGAAATTATTATTTTCAATTTGATGGTGATTCAGATTCTCAAAGGGTCTATGCTATTGCCACAATTTAAGCAACAGTTTCTTGACTTCTGCAAATTTCTTATATCTCACAAACTAAGTCCAATTTCTGGAAGTGACTGGAGAAGGTCGAGTTCAATAATTCATGTCATTAATATCTTGGATGAATGAGTCTGAAAGAACAGGTTGAATACAGTGACATTTTCGTACAAGGACAAAGAAGTACTGAGACACTTGGAAGGAATATAAAAAGACAATCTCCGTTCCTCGCAAATATCATGATGGCATATTTGGTATCTCATATCCAAATGCTGAGCTCTAGGAAAGAAAGAAAGAGTGATACTTAGTAGTAATAACAGGTTATGAATAAATGATAGAAAGTAATTTCCCATAATCAGCTGATAAGCAGGGTTTTAACATATTCATTCAGAGAATTGTTAACTTTCTTTCATTCCAATTGTCATGTCTACCTAACATTGTTGATTTCTGATTGGTACTTTAGCTCTTTGTTCACTGTCTGTGCAGTAGTGTTTTCCCCTTATCTCATCTGGTGAAATGGCTCTTTTGTGAAGATTCAAGGAAAATGGAACCTTGGACTGGAATGGCAAATTGGTTTTAAGGTAGTTTGTGCTCCTCAACATGTTCAGGACCTTCTTGCCCTTTTTAATTAAGTTGCCGATGGTTGTTTTCTTGGTGAGCTTTCTTTTTATTTTCATCTAAGACAGATCCCATCCATGAATAACATTGTTGCTTCAAAAATGTGACTTGGGGGGCATGTCTTTTAGTAAACCAGGCCTGGCATTAGCATTTTTGTCAAATATTTTGTTTTCTCTTATATTGATGACAATTAAAGTCTCTTTACATTTTGAAAATATAATATAAGACCCATACTTAGTCCTATGACAAGGACAACCGACCTTTTATGGCCTTGGTACTACTTTTGTTGTATAATAACTCATCTTAATTGTGCTTACAAAGAGTCTTGTTTCTGCTGCTCCAAAAGTATTAAATCTAGTTCATGGATTTTCCTACAGCTGTGCTATATGTATAGTCCCACAGTCCCACTGCTTTGAATTATGGGAATTTAATGCGCATTTACTTCTCATTTATTCTTACCACACTCCCCTTGTTGTGTCAGCACGCTGCATGCTCTCATTCTTAGAAGCAGGGAGCCTCATAAACATCCAAAGCATCCATATTCATTAAATATTTATTACTCCTGCAACTACTTCGTCTAGGACATCTAACCCCTTATTGAAAATTAAAAAATGCTTGGATATATGGTTTGATTTTGTGAATATTGATTGTTTGAGAAAAAGCTTTGAAACAATGGTTTTGCTTTTCTTTGCAGTGCCCTATTTAGTAATTGGGTACCTTGTGATTGAGCTTCTCTTTGTGTAGAATATATGGAACTGAAACAAAATCCTTACTTTTTTAGAAGAGACACAAATACATACAATATAGAGATAGTGGTGTGTGTTGTGGGAGAAAAATGAAACGAAAATATTAAATCTTATTTAACAATAAGAAAACATAAACTTAACATTCAATTTTTGACATAGTATCTATCCGAATGAAAGCTGTAACATCATAGATATCAGAAAATACTACAAACAACAAAATCTAGGGAGCACACACTAGTGGATTTAAAATGCTTCATGAAACTGACAAACTGACTGTATTGATTAGGCCCTGGGCTTGAGGTGGCCTTCATTGGCAAGCTTGAAGAGATTGGCCTGAGCTGTTGCAGCCTTGTTTGAACCAAGTGCTGCAATAAAGTTGTCCCTGACTTGCTTGGTTGTGAATGGGAACTTGTTATTAGCCATGGAGTTCAGGAAGGAAGCTGTCCCTTCTCTGTAAAGGGCTCCAAGTCCGTCAGAGCGTGTGTTTGAAAGTGCTTGAGGCAAGGTCATTGTTGTTCCAAACCCAGGAGCAGCAGGCAGACCCATTGTACCACCTAAGGTGCCCCACCAACCTAGCAGACCCCATATCAGTGTTGGGTGACTCCTCCAGAAACTGAAAGTAACAAATATGAGTTGTTAGTATCATAACTTCATGATGAAAACAGCATTTGGAAGTAGTTAGGGTGACTTACTCGCATGTACCACCAATGGGTGGAAATGGAGCAGGAAGGAATGGAGGTGTGCTTGGAGTTCCTGGGTCAATGGGGGTGGATGGTGGGCTCACATAGACTGGAGTTGGAGGATTGCCACCGTATGTAGGAGGACTACCACCGTATGTAGGAGGACTACCACCGTAGTTGGGATCAGTTGGGGGATTGCCACCGTATGTAGGAGGACTACCACCAGAAGTTGGAGGGGAGTGGTAATATCCACCGTGTGAAGGAGTGTGGGAAGGAGTGTGTGAAGGTGTGTGTGATGGTGTTGATGGAGTTGTTGGAGTTGATGGGTCATGTGGTGGATTTCCACAATTTCCACCTGAAGGTGTTGATGGTGTTGGAGATGGGTGGTAGCCACCTCCATGCGATGGGGTTCCATGAGAGGGAGGTGTGCCACCATAGCTACCTCCTGAACCGTGGGATGGTGTCCCGTGTGAACCTGCACTTAGAAGCATTGGAATCAGAATGCATGTTGTGGGATGAGTAAGAAGATCAAATGACAAAATAGAAACATGCATCAGCCAACTTGGACGAATCTTATTCTAAAACAGGGTACATGCAGCATAATTATCATAGATATAAAAGTGGTCAAATTTTACGTAGCATATGAGCTCAGTAGTTTCTTTGGGTCAGTGTGAGTGGCAAGTGAGAATGAAACCTGAAGGGGGAGTTCCCGTGTGAGGGTCTGGAACAGGATAATAGTTCTTCTGCTCTTCAAAGCTAGTTGAAGTTACTGCAATGACCAAGTTCTGAGAGAGCAAACCGGCTACCAAAGCCCAGATGAACAAAGAGACCAGCTTGCTTCTTTTACTCTCCATCTCAGTCTGATATTCTATAACACTACTCCAACAAGAAGAAAGAATGAAGATTGGAAGGTGTGTGGGTTCAGAAGAATGAGGGGGTCAATATAAAGGGTAGACAGGGTGAAGTAAATAGAAGCAGGTGAAGCAGCATGAGGTTAGTTGATGACAGCAGGTGCATTTATAAAAACTTTAATAACTTTGAATGGTTGAAACAATGCTAATTAGTTGAAATAGTTTTCTTTTATCTTAGGAGGACATCAATTCATATACTAACATATCTATTACCCCCTTCGCCCTTTCCCCATATTCTGTCGTTTACATGTCTGTTTCTTGAATCAATTGATCTCAAGAGTGAATTGTTCATGAAAATGTTAAGTATATATTTGGTTATGGCATGGATTGACTTAGGCATGAATAGATCATTATTATCGTCATTACCGATTTAGGATTAAGCATGGACTAAAATCTTTTTTCCTCCCCATATTAACTTTATCCATAAAATCTCTTTATCCTCTGACATCTAGAAGGAAAAAATGGTGTGGTCTTCACGTTTTAGCCTAAATTTAGTTGCCAAGTAGAAGTAGCAGGAAAAAGCAATGGAGATGAATGATTTTTGGGACCATCTTACTTAGTTCAGGGACATAGGATCAATAGGTTGGTATGGAACATGAGATTAATGTTGCTTAATCGTAGGATCTTTGTATAGTATAGTTTATGTAAGAATACTTCCTTAGGTCCCTCTTATTGTTGTCCCTTGTCTACTTTTATGACATTTAATTTAATTTGACAATCAATCTGAGAGTGACAGAGGGATATATATATAAACAACCACAACAACAAAATCAAATCATCAATGATTATACATAATCTAGTATTGGTGACTATTCATAATGTTGTTATCATGGTCATGAAGTCAAATTTAAAACAAGAATCTCACGGCTTCATTTTTGTTTATTTTGTTCAATTGTTTGTCTCTAATGATGCCATTATGAAATAATCCATGTCCCATCATGAGTGTCTTGTTTTGGGATCCATTGATAGGAAGTTTGGTGCATGAGACATTACATTTTAATGCTGAAAGTTTACCAAGACAATTTACTGATAGATAAACAGGTATAAACAGTTTGAATGGTTCATTGTTATAGCAGAGTGTTACTGCTAATCTGAAATTACAATGGCTGTACATACCTCTCCACATTCACTAGGAAATGCTTCCAATGTAAGCGGGATATTTACAAGGAGCAAATGTTGTTTTAAATTTCTGACCCCAAAATGAAAATTCTTCAAGTTTTCTATGCACAAAATGTCATGTCAATATATATACCCCATGGTTTCTGCTAGAGCTCTTATGGCAATTCTATCATGTTAGATTAATTTTGGAATCTGATAGAACCTAAAAAAAAAAATCATGTTTCTTGCAGGTACATACCAAGGTGAACCCCAACCAAAATTGTCGTATATCAAGTTTGGAGTAGGTTGGCTGAAAACAATTAAAGGGCTTGGTCCAGCTGCCCCTCAACTCAATGAGCATAAGATAGGTAATCAAACCATAATTAATTTGTGAAAGAAATGAGGGTAAAGTTTATTCATTGGATCAAAAAACATTCAATTATAGGTGGAGCCTGCTCTTAATATGGGTATGGTTCATAGACCATGGACCTCATTTAGTCATTTCAGGTTTCCTTGCTTGAAGATTCTAGGCTATGATTTTCCTAGTAAGAGACAACCCTTTTCCATCTCATTGATTTTGAACTCTAACCCCTGGGAACCATTCTTAGTTTTCAGATTCATGATGATGATGAACAGAGGCCATTGTTGGGTTCTTAGATTTTACAATGGAACTATGCCATGGTAATTTGGTTTAAATTGCAGAAGATAAAGAATCAAAGATATACAAAACGAAAGCTTGTCTTTTACTGGTTAATTCTACTAGTTGCAGGCTGGAGAAGGACAGTGACTCAAGCACACTTGTACAACCTGTCAACACCACCAACCAGAAAAGATTCAGAGTTTTCAGAGAGATAGTAGATGGGGAGATGATGAACATGATGAAATGTAAATTCCCAAAGCCATAAGACAGATATTGAAGATGAAACTGAGCTGTGCTAACATGGAGAAATGGACCCACACACATTTGCTGCAAATGGAAAATGGGGCGTTCTTCCAAACCAAGGCTTTAATGGCTTCGACAGAGAGGTAGGTGTGGTAGCACAAAAGATTTAATGTCCAAGGAGAGGAGTAGAAAAAAGACAGCAAAGACATTGGTGCATTGCTGCCATTTGGAGAGGCCTGAATTAAGCCTTGTAAGAGCAAAAACCCTGTCTTTCAGACACCCTTTTGACTAAATTTTAAGCAGAGATGTTAAGAAGAGAGATGGAAAGAGATTTTAAAAGGGTGGTCGATTTTTCTGATGCAGATTTAATTTAAGAAGTTTAACTTTGCTGTGTGATAAGAAAAGGGTTTGCTAATTGCCAATTGCCAATTGCCAATTGCCATGCAACACAGTTCATTTTGAGCTGTCATAGAAGCAAAAGGCTGGCTTTTCTAACAATGTGTAGAAGTAAATGCATGAGGTAACTAATGAGGAAATTTTTCATTTATTTTTTTGCTTTGATTTAAACCTTCCTATTAGTAAATGACTCTTTATGGTTACAGTTATTTTAGCAGAAACAGATATCTTCCTACTAGCTACTATAGTCTATAGCTTCATAGGCAGAAACCCATGTTATTTCTGAAACCTTGGAGTTATTACACATTTCAAAATGGATTAAATTAGACTTTTTTCTAATGGGAATTAAATATAGGCATAACCATAATTCATCATTCATGTGGAAGTTGCTGATGGAATAAGTAGGGACAATTATGTGAGATTTACTTGCTTTGCTTATTAAAAAAAACATAATTAAGTCAAGAAGAAGCTAGGCTTTGAACCCTTTATCCATTATTATCAATCAATACCATGATAATATTTTGAGAAATTTTAGCTCATATACTTAGTTGGGAACTTGGAATTTTAAATTTGGCATCAATTTTGGGCCATATTATGTCTCAACCTGACTTATAAATTGTAAAGATTCAGCTTGTATAATGCTGTGGGTGTAGACTGTAGAGTGTGGAGCAATCCCACATGCACATGCTTAATTAAATGCATGTTTACAAATTAAGTCAAAATCATATAAATATTTATTTTCAAATTAAATCATGCATCAATCTCTATGTTAAATATACTTTGAAGTCTGTTTATGAGATCAGTTAAGAGTCATTAGCACGAGAAAAAACTAATGATGGTAGATATGAAAATCGTTTTCTACCAAAAAAAGATATGAAAATCGTTATATTGGTTAATCCTTTTTAAAAAGTTTTCTTAAAATATTATCATCTCCTCCCCCAAGCCTTGGATAGTAAACTTCCAAATTGAAAACTTCAACCCTCAAGTTTTATTTGGCCAAAAAAAATGTTCGAGACCAAGTAATATGATAATTCCCTAAAAAAAAAAAAGTAGTATGATACTTCGGCCTTTAGATATCTATTGTAGGTGTCTCCCATCTCAATGGACAATACTACTGACAATTGGGTAGCCACTATAACTATTCATGGGTCGGGGTTGGGCCTAGGTTTAATGTACTTCTAATTTCCAAGTCTGGCCCATTTACTAAATGGTCCTAAAACTTTTGTCCACGCTCATCCAATAATTAGATGCTTAAATCAAAGACTCCTCAAGAAGTCCGTCCAATTCTTTTTCCCCTAACATTTTAGAGGATTTTGGACAACACATGGGTACAGCCGTACAGGCCACAGGGGATTTACATACTTGGATAATATTGAATTTTGAGATAACAAAATAACCAAACTCGGGCACAATATGCGGTGAAATTTGAATTCAGGATCTCATCTATGATATAGTTGCCGATTGAGCTAACAATTCAGGTGTATATGCCTTTAAGTATTGACTCGTGCACACTATTTTTATTTTTAATGAAAAGGGCAGAAATCTAGATTAAATTAAAATACCCTGGGAATGAAACACAATAGTCATAAGAAAAACTGGACAAAAAAGGAAAAAAAAGTCATAAGCAAAATCAGGAAGTCTATTAAAGATTACAAAATGATCATCATCCAAATCAGAAAGCTCCCTTCCATAGCTGGCCAGTGGAATGTATGGTGGTGTAGCCATGTACATGTATATGCATATTCAAATTTAGGCTCTATTTGTTAAATCTTACAAAGTTAGACTCATTATAGTCTCAAATCAAGCAAAAAAAAAAAAAAAAAAAACTCGATTTGTTCTATTTAAAAGGTTTATATTGAAATCAAATATTTCATTGAAAGGTTTAGGCCTAAATTAGGTTCTTAACCCTTTCAAAATGTGAACTACAACCTACAATGTTATCAATCTCTCCTTTGGTCACAACTCACACAGATTGAATATCCTTTTATTTGTAAAGATTAACAAATAAACAAGGATTACAATTGTAATAGCAGTGCTAACAATTAGCTGCTATAATTTCCTGATCTCTCTACATTATGTTGAATTGACATCATAAATTAACCTTATGGTTTTGGATAGAAATTAGTAGAAATCTGCATAGATCCATAAATCTTGCTTCCTAACATGGCTGGAACAGTTAATAATATTCCACGAAATTCCCTGGTCCCTGCTAGCTAGATTTGAGATGTAACTTGACTTTAATCTTCAGCCAAATTAAGGCAAACAAACAAAAGCAAATATTTGATTCAGCCAGTGCATCCCTCAGAGTTTCCAAAGTTGATTGTAGTTAGGCAATCATGCAGGGGCGGTGAAAAATATTCCAGTTTAATGCATTTTGACTTTGTTTCCAAGAGATAAACCTATTTTCTTGTGTTGGACTTTGCAGATTTTTAGGGATATTCTTCCCATTAAAAAATTTCCCAAGAAACACCCAAACAAGGGATTCTCTTCCCATGTCAGATAATGAATACATAATTTTTATTGTCCAGATATATTATGATGATGATTACATGTTTTAATTTGTTAGTATATTTAAAGGGCGGTGAAGGGGTATTAGCAAGAGATGTATCAGCACATGCAATTGTCCATGTTCACTGTTTTAATACTCTACTTGATCATATTCTTTTGATCCAAGTCAACCTGTTGTGCCACAATAAATTATTTTAAATATAAACTATGATTTGTAAGGTTAATGAATGTATGATCTGTTGACTTTTGCAGAAAATCAATGGGGTTTTGACTCACCTGCATTAAGGATAGCTATAAATTCTTGTTTCAATCACTCCATTTTCTTCAAACACCCACCAAAAAAAAAAAAAGAATAAAAAAAAATGGATTTTGAAATTAGCAATGTTGTTTCATGGATTGTGTTTTGCATAGCTGCAATGGTTTCCACCATGATTCTGAAACACAAGAAAAGCTGTTACAGAACAAGAAGGAAACTCCCACCAGGCCAAATGGGGATTCCTTTGATAGGTGAAACAATGGAGTTCTATAAAGCTCAAAAAAACAATCGATTGTTCGAGGAATTCGTCGAACCTCGGATTTCCAAGTATGGGAAAATCTTCAAAACAAGCCTAATGGGGTCACCAACGGTTGTGGTTAATGGAGCCGAAGCCAACAAGTTCATTCTTTCGAATGAGTTCAAGTTGGTGGTAAGTTCGTGGCCTTCGTCTTCAGTTCAGTTGATGGGAAGAAACTCTATAATGGAAAAGCAAGGCGATCAACATCGTTGCCTTCGAGGGCTTGTTGCTTCTTGCTTCAGCAGTTCAGGAATGGAGACTTTAGTGCCCAAAATCTGCAGCACAGTTCAATCACACCTTGAGAAAAATTGGCATGGCAAGGATACTATTAGCCTGTATCGTTCAACAAAGCTTCTGACATTTACTATTGTCTTTGAATGCTTGTTGGGGATCAATGTTGAGCCAGAAATGTTGGACATTTTTGAGAGAGTTTTGGAAGGTGCTTTTGCCCCGCCAGTTAATTTCCCAGGCTCGAAGTTTTCGAGGGCAAAAAAAGCAAGGGTTGAAATAGCAAAGATGTTGGCCAAAATAGTGGATGAGAAGAGAAATGAAATGGAAAACAGCTCGGAAGGGGAAGAGAAAGGAGCTGGATCAATGCTGCTTTCGCGATTCGTGGCTGCAATGATTCAAGGGGATATTACAGAGGAAGAAGTTATTGATAATGTAGTTTTGCTGGTTTTTGCAGCTCATGATACAACTTCCTTTGCCATTGCCATGACATTCAAAATGCTTGCTCTGCATCAAGATTGCTATAATCTCCTCCTTCAAGGTATACCATATTTAGGATGATCGTCTCAGATTTTTTTGTATATAATTTGCAATAGTTTTTCTAACATTGAAAGCACTGTTATTTTCTACCAGAACATGCTGATATAACAAGCAATAAGAGACCAGAAGAGAATCTAACAGTAGAAGATGTGAAGAAAATGGAGTATACCTGGCAAGCTGCCCGCGAAAGCATGCGGCTTTTCCCACCTATTTTCGGATCATTCAGGAAAGCTGTTGCTGACATTGAATATGAAGGATTCACCATTCCCAAAGGATGGAAGGTACGCGATCCACCATTAATTTCCTCGTCCTTGTTCCTTCAAGAACAAGAAAACTTGCACAGAAAACTTTGAATGCAATGTCCCCCTTAGACAATGAGTTTGTTTTTTTTGAAATTGCAATGCAGGTGTTATGGACAGCATATGGAACGCATTACAATGGGGAATATTTCCAAGATCCTCAACGTTTTGATCCGAGCAGATTCGAGGAATTCGTTCCTCCTTATGTTTTTGTTCCATTTGGAGGAGGACCAAGATTGTGTGCAGGGTATCAGCTTGCTAAGTTGAACATTCTGATTTTCGTGCACTATGTTGTTACTCGTTATGATTGGTCATTGATCTATCCCAATGAGTCAATCACCATGGATCCCCTCCCATTTCCTTCTCAGGGAATGCCTATCAAGATTTCTCCCAAGTTATCTAGAGACATATGATTGGGGGTTTTATTTGTTAATATTATTTTTAAGTTGATTATTATATTCTTTTGAAGACATTCTTTTGTTTTGGGTTTTTTTCTGAAAATAATTTGCCTTTTTTTTTTTTTTTTCCAAAGGTTGCAATAAAATAGATGACATTATTTAGACTCTGAACTAAATATTTCTATCCAAATCCACATTATTTAGACTCTGAGCTAATCCCATAATCCCATGAATGATTGCAAATCCTGTCTTCTAAAATCATATTGACTTTAATGCTTGAGCATACTAAACTTTAATTTTCCATGTACTCTTTGGGTGGTATGTCGTGTATTACAAATAATTTTCTAGAATGTCATGAGCTGGTGAAATAGTAGACAAGAGCACGTCAACTCACGTCATATTATGAGAACAAAAGAATTTTAAGAAGATCCAATATCATGCTAAAAATGGGCCTTGCATACAGTTTATCTTGCACACGAGAACCTAGAAAGAGGAGAGGAGCCTTGTTTAAAGGGTCATAGTCTCATAGATATGTCAAAACCCAAAACATCCATTAGGAACTCCAAAATGACAGGTTGAAACAAATTTACATTGCATAGTTTCCACTTTCTAACAACAAAGCATAGAATTTGCCACATTCATGTCTGATATTTCCTTTGACAAAACAAAGAGAGTTCAGCTGGCCAATTCCATGTCTGGCCTGGTTGCTTATTGCACTCCACACCACCAAAAATCCTAAACAGTTAAGTCTGGTAATCTGGATTATTTATGCTGTTGGATAAATCAAAAATACCCTTTTCCAGGGGTCCCTTTAGAATCGATTACCTATTCCCCAACACTTAACAATCTTTTCAATTTCTACATTTTGATTTTTTACAGAATGCAATTGCTTCAGTGGCTGATGATTCTAACTTCTAATCAGCACCGTGTTAATATAGAAAGTATAACATACACAAATGAATTTGCAAACAGAAATGCAATGCAAGATACAGCTCTATACCAGAAATTCTAGAAAGATTAAAACTTAAAGAATAAGGTAGGTGTTCAAAAAAAAATAGAGTCTGACCTGAAAACATGAATTTACACAATAGAATTGTGAAAACCAATAAAAGACAGTCTCAAATCTTACATTGTTATGACTGAATGTGTTAAAAATAAATGTGTTTAGAATCTGTTAAAATAAAGAAATCTTTCTAATTGCGACACCCCCTGCTTGTGTTTAAAATTTGGTCGATGCATAAATTTACTAGTGAACAATTAGCAGTGCTAACAATTAGCTGCTATAATACTACTGCATAAAAAAAAATGTTCGAGACCAAGTAATATGATAATCCCTAAAAAAAAAAAAGTAGTATGATACTTCGGCCTTTTAGATATCTATTGTAGGTGTCTCCCATCTCAATGGACAATACTACTGACAATTGGGTAGCCACTATAACTATTCATGGGTCGGGGTTGGGCCTAGGTTTAATGTACTTCTAATTTCCAAGTCTGGCCCATTTACTAAATGGTCCTAAAACTTTTGTCCACGCTCATCCAATAATTAGATGCTTAAATCAAAGACTCCTCAAGAAGTCCGTCCAATTCTTTTTCCCCTAACATTTTAGAGGATTTTGGACAACACATGGGTACAGCCGTACAGGCCACAGGGGATTTACATACTTGGATAATATTGAATTTTGAGATAACAAAATAACCAAACTCGGGCACAATATGCGGTGAAATTTGAATTCAGGATCTCATCTATGATATAGTTGCCGATTGAGCTAACAATTCAGGTGTATATGCCTTTAAGTATTGACTCGTGCACACTATTTTTATTTTTAATGAAAAGGGCAGAAATCTAGATTAAATTAAAATACCCTGGGAATGAAACACAATAGTCATAAGAAAAACTGGACAAAAAAGGAAAAAAAAGTACCGTTAACAATAAGCACACACTGAATGCCCCTTCTTCGGAAGGGTTACGGTCATTAACTGAATTAAAGTGGTATGATATGCAGACATATATAATCAATGTCAGGTAAGTATGATATGCATGCAATTAAATTCTACTTTATCTCTACTCTAATTACTAAATTATTACAAATCAGGGCCTAATTAAATAGAAATTAAACTAACAAAGAATAAAATTGAAAGAAATTAAAAGCTTCAGGGCCAAGTTGGACAAATCGGAGACTTTTCTGCACATCAAGTAAAAGATTAGCAAAATTCAGGGAGCAAAGAGCAATTTGCAAATTAATAATATGAAGAAGCAATAACTATTGAATTTGAAATGTGAATGCACATGAAAATGATCCAACTTTCTTTTCTCTTTTACTAACTTATTGACAAATGAACTAAACTATTTAAACTGATTCTAGAATTCAATTCTTTTGCCAATTTATTGAGAATTAAACTAAATTACTAATCCACTTAACTATTTAGGAAATTAAACTAAACTATGACATGAATCAAATACCCAATTGCACAATTTTAACATAATATCTAAAATTAGGGACCAAATGGAATGAAACCACCCAAATAAAGACAAATAAGGGCCAAATTGAATCAAATAGTAAATGAAATACTAAATTAGGGACTAAATTGAAGAAGGAAAAAAAAGCTTGCCATAATTCAAACGGTGTCGTCTTGGTGAATATAATACGGCACTATATAAACGCCCTTTCTTCTCTCTCCTTCCTCCTCTTCTTCTACCTTAACCCGAACCCTAGGTTCTCTCTACCAGCGCCGTCACCTCCTGTTTCTCCTTTAATAGCAGCGTCGCTGCCTCCTTAATGCCTCTGCCATTTCCATCGTATTGGAGCCTCCAATCACCACCAAACTTCACCGAAACATCTACTTTTTTCTTCCTCAACTCCAATCCAAAACCGAATCTTCAATGACTTCTCTTCTTTATTCGAATCCTTAGACTAACCGAAACTAAAAGCTTTCCACTGAATTGATTGCACTGAACACCTTCAAAGTCTCTGCCTTTTCTTTCCTTACTCTCGTCTAACGAAAAAAAACCTAACCCCAACCGAGAAAACCCAAAACTAAACTACCCGAAGCCCTTGATTCCTGGCGGCGCCACTCCTTGTCACAACTTACAATTTGAACTTCTCTCTCCGTACTTCCAAGTCCCCCCACACCTATTGAGCAAAATAAAACCCAAATCCCGGATTCCCCAAATCAAGTAACCCTAAAACAGAAACTTCATGGAGGTCAAAAAGCTCAACATGGTTAAAGATTCAAGGTTCATACCCGAGGTAGGCCATCATTAGCACTCTCATAGTCTCTTTTTCTTTTTGTATGCTTTAGAAGGCAGTGATTAAATCTGGATGAGAGAGTACCGAGAAGGGTTTTTTTTGTTCTATCGTTTTCCCTGTGAGAAGATGGAAGAATTTGAGAGAGAGAGAGAGAGGGAACAAGGTTGGGAGATTGTTCTTTTCGAGAGAGAGTCCAAAAAAACCGAGAGTTGTTGTGTCAAGAAGGGAGCGATTGAGGGTGTTCTTGGTGAGAGGCGTAAATTGAATGTGTGTGTGATTTTTTTTGTGGATGAGTGTAAGAGCTTAAGGATTTTTCGGTGTGGATTCTCTGGGAGGATTTTAGTGTAGAGTGTTTTTGTGGGTATGGTGGAGAGCCGAGAGATGGAGAGCGGCGTGAGCAGTGTGTATATCGAGAGATGAGAAGAGAGAGAGAATTCAGATGGGCTGTGTGGGGTGAGAATGGGAGAGTGGATTCGTGTCTGGAATCAGAGAGGGAAGATGAGAGTAAGGTTGTTGAGAAGGGGACTGTGAAGAGTATGGGAAGAGAAATTTTTTTTGAGGGAGACGAGAGATGAGTCTCCAGGAAGATCCTCCTGAATTTTCTTTTCATCCCCCCCTCCTCCTCTTCTCTCCTTTTCCTATCTTTAGCCCCTAACCGCTTTGTTTTCTTGTGAGCAGGTATATGGAAAGGATCAGGATGGAGGTGAGTCCTGTTGAGCTGGCATGGTAACTATTTCTCTCTGTAAGTATTTTAGATGCCTATAATTTGCTAACTGCTTCTTGTTAAAACCAAAAGGGAAATGCAACATGGGACTGAATTTTGAACTTATTGCAACTTCATGGCTCTGGGGTTTCTTTGCTTTGAATTTTCTCTGTTGATGCTCTGTTTGGCTCGTGAAAAATCATCTTGTGTGTGCCCTGTTTTGAGCCTGTTGAGTATTTGTGAATGGAATTGATGTTAGGCAGTGATTGAAGTGTCATTTGAGCCTGTTGATGCCATTTTCTGTTTCTAAGCCTTGCCTTGTGTGTCTGCAGGTTGTCCAACCAAGACTGTCTTGAGCTCGTTTGAAGTCATTTCGACCCTGTGAAATAGAGAAGAGAAGCAAGGAGGAGGGAGGTCCTAAGGAATGCAGGATGCAGAAAGAAACAATGCCACTGAAATTTTTTTGTAATAAACACCAAATGTAGAAAGTAACACCCTTTTTTTCGTAGAGAAGAAAATATACTACTCTTTATAGTATTTTGTAACGGGACAAAAGGGAAATGGGCCTCGGCCCAGTATGACCCAAAACTAACATCCAAAAAGTAAAAGAAATACTTAGCCAAGAAGGCCCAAAGCAAAGACCCAAAAGTCCAAGGTCCCACTATGATCTAAAAACAAATGATTAATAAGAAAGAATTGGCCTAAATTGTGCAGAAGCATACCTATTGAATTAAACATGTTATGCAAGATGCAATTTTAATGAGATATGTGGGACAATACCGATAACAATAACAATGGAAAATATTTTTTTTGGGGTTTTCTTTGTACTTTGAATGCAATCTTGTATAAACTAAATGCTAGCAAAAAGCTAATCTACCAAGATTATGAATTAACAATTGACCAAAAAGGATTTTAATGCAAATTAATGGAATGTCTACTAATTGCTAAATTGAGGATTTAATTAACCAATGAAATAGATAGAGCTTAAGCTACATGATTGACATGCAATAATGCTAAATTACTAAATGAAATTAAGACATGAAATATGTAAAATACCAAATGCTCATACTGTATTTTTTATTTTTCTAACGCAATCTAGATGACTAAAAATGAATTAGTTAATCTCAATCAAATGTGAACTTAAAATGACTAAAATGCCCCTGAATATGCAAATGACTAAAATGCCCCTGGAACGTGAAAAATGACCAAAATACCCCTGGGTTTTTAAAAATGACCAAAATTCCCCTAGGTGATCCTAATGTCAATTAAGCAACAAATTGATTTGAATAAAGGATATAGGACAAAAATGGGTGTCTACAAGTTTTTTGTTAAAAATAAACTTTTACAGTTATTCTGCTAAAAAACTCTATTTTTATTTAATTGAATTCAATATTTTTATAAATATTTTATTTTTACCATTTTAATTTTAAACAATTGGAGACTTTTTGATAGTTATGGATCCATTTCAATTTTATAATATAAACTAATAAAAGTATTATTATCAAGTTTAAAAGTTAAAATAATTAGTTGCCTAATCATTAATTATTCATTTTTTTAAAATAATTAAATTAAAATTATTGAAAATTTAATTATTGTGATTGATCTTTTTCTATTTTTAGAGTGTGTATTGGTAGTTTAATTTATTGGAGTGTATGACAAGAATTTAAAGTTTTTTTTTTTTTTAAAAAAAGAGTAACATGCAATTATTTCCTTTGACTTATAAGATTAGAGGAGTCAATGGGGCGGGTTGGACGGGTTTCCGAATCTGGTCATCAGGGTTTAGCCCAAATGAGTCAGGTAATTTTCTCGGGTCATTCGGGTCTCAGGTCTAAGGTCAGGCGGGTTTGAGTTTTGGCCTTTGGTCACTCGGGTTTTGGGTCATTCGGGTTTTGGGTTTTTCGGCTTTATGACTCGAATCAATTAGGTCAGCCTTGAATTTTTTAATGTTTAATTCTTAAATTTATTTAATATATTTATTATTCGATTTATTTTACAATCGACTACCGATGAAGTTTAGCAAACTGCATATACGTTGACATGTGTCCCTTTCTATATTAATGTCATGCCCCGACCCGGAAGTCGAGCGTGAACAACCGCCGCGTCTCCTTGAACTACGTGCCGCGCGTCACACGTATCCAAGGTATCGCAAAGCGTCGATACTAGATCAAAAACAATAAAACGAGAACATATAAATTTTAGATACGACAGTTTACACATAAGAGTAAAAACGGAATCATTAAAAATAGAAGTAGTAAAAGTATTCTAATAAAATCGAAAACCAAGGCAAATCCAAGTAGCGAGTATTAAACAAGAAACAAGGTATGAGGAATGAAAATGAACAGAGACAATGCTAGTGGGACCCATCACGTAGTGAGAAATACCTCTAAGAGCAGTGATAACAGCCTACGCCACCGACTCGACCGTCCAAGAATGGGCTGAGGCCTAACTACCCTGAAACACAACAAGAATTTGAGGGGATGAGTACACGAATGTACCCAGTGAGTGAGCCACCCTCAAAAGAGAACCGGAAGAGGGTGAAGTGCACTCACAACCAAAAGTGGTAAGAATACCAAGTTATATAATCATGGTTAGCAATAAAACAAGTACAAGAAATCATTTATCGCTTTCATAAACAAATGGGCTGCCAATAAAACCTATTCGGAGTGATCTTGGCCCGAGTCAACCTCCGGAACCGTCAGGGGCATTTTTGTCATCATCAAATAATTAGTAAAAACATCATTTTTCTTATTTTTCCAAAAGTTCCCCTGACGTTAGCTTGGGTTCGGTACTGCGTGGTGGCCGCAGCACACCTAATTTAGCTCTCCCATGCACACGCCGAACCGGTAGATAATTAAATTTAACGTATCGGGCCTGGAGCTACGAACCATGTGGATCCAAAATGAGAGTCATGGTCCGTTAAAACAAACACACCAGTGTTGTGTTGCATCCAAAACGCTCCAGCAACAAGTCATACGTACTCCTGAAGCTACACCCATAAGTCCCCGCATGCTTGAACAAGTTCTTTAAAACAAATCAGGTTACTTATGCACCCAAAACATTTATCAAAACATTTTATAAATCATTTATGTAAAACTGTAATAAAACATTTTCTCAACGGAACCCGTTGATGATAGCCCACTCACAGTTCAGAGGACTCGTATACCCCAAAGTGAATCCACGGTGAGCTTAACTGGTGTCTCGATCAGCGCCTCGGCCGTCTGATTGAGAAGTGCACCAAACACAAGAAAGCCATTAAAATCAAGATCATAGATCAAAGTCATAAACCAGAGTAAAACCAAGGCAATCAATCGAAACCAGGATAATAAATCAAAATGCCAAATCAGACAAATAATATAGAATAAAATCACAATAAACACATAACCCATACCCACGGTCTAATATCGAGGAGTTTAACGCGTCTAATTATGTGTTATATGGTTTAATACGAGTTTCAAAGTCCGAATATACTTTCTAGAATTCATTTAATCGCTTCTAGCCGTTAGGGGCAAAACTGTAATTTCACATATCAAGGGTAAAATGGTAATTTTAGCCGACCAAGGGCAAATACATAAATTTAACATCCTAAGACTGATACGGTAATCCTTTACACATGTTCAATTATCATGTTCAAATAAGCCAAATCCTTTTCTTAGGACAAAGTTGTAATTTTACTCGTTCGAGGGTAAAATGGTCATTTATACTTATTACAGGTTTCACAACGTACATACGAATTTATTGTTGCGAGCAACATAGTTGAATTCTCTCAATTTCCACCCTTAAGGGTAATTCGTAAATTTGACGACATAGGGGCATAATGGTAATTTAGTCAATCAAGGGTAACATGGTAATTTTACCCAAAAGGATCATTATGGTAGCTTTCCAATTCCGAAAGTGTGATCTATAAAGCTAATTACTTGTATCACCCTAACAAATGGTAAAAAGGGTAATTATACCTATCGAGGGTATTACGGTAATATTACTCTCTTAGAGTACGATGACATTTTTTACGTGTTCTAGTTGTTGACCCTAATCGGTCGGATTCGAAATCGCAACTTAATAGGATAAGTTAGTATACTTTGACTAACTAGGGGTAATAAATAATATGGTAATTCAACCACTTAAGGGTAAAACCGGAATTTATGTTTCCACAAATATTACGGAATAACACGTGAATTATTCGGACTTATTAAGACAAGCGATGTGGTCGGATTGTCAATTTGATCATCTAGGGGTAAATTCATAATTTAATGTATCTAAGAGTAAAATCGTCTTTTAACTCCTTAATAATTCATCCACTTATTTATTATCCATAATTTTCTATTTTCTCTTAATTCTTATTTCCTTTTTCCCCTTTTTTTTTCCTTTTCCTTTTTTTCCCCTTTTCCTTTTCCTTTTTAATTTTCCTTCCTTCCTCGCTGGGCCTAGCCCATTTGGGCCTAGGACCAGTGGCTTGGGCCGCGCTGGCCTGCCAGGCTGCCAGCAGGCATGCTGCCTGTTTGGCAGCCGCTGCCGGCCGGCCGGAACCGGCCATCGGAATCCAGACGGATTCCGGCAAACCCCTTTTTTTACTGTTTTCCTCCATTTTTAGTCCATTTCTTGACATTTTCTCACCCCTAAACACATTGTTAACTATTCAAATCAACATAAACGCATACCCATCGCCAAGATATTAAAATCAAACAATAACACCACCAAATTCATCAATTCCATTAAAATTTAAAGCAACCCACTTACCAAAAAAATCAAACTCTTAATTTCTTAATCCTCCAAATGCCCTTCTTAAGCTTCAATTTCCTTGCTTCAACCTCCCAAACACAAAATAAATTAAAATCTACCTTCAAATAACTCCAAAATATCAAAAATTTGACTAGTTTCTTACCTTTCTTTAAGCTATCCAAACTCATTCAAATAACCATGAAATTCCAAGCCATTTATAGCAAACGAAAAAGCTTGGAATGGAGATTATTCTTCTTTGTTTGCATGCTTAATTTGAGGGGAATTTAAGTGGAAGATTTTAGAGAGAAGAAGTGGAATAGCTTCGGTTAGAGAGAGAGAAAAAAAGTTGAAGTTTGAACGGGTGGAAGAAAAGAAGAAGAGAAATTGGTTAATTTGTACAAAGAGACAAACTTACCTTTTTGCCCCCCACTATTCTTATTTCCCTCAAATTGGTCCAACTAAATTCCATTTCCTTCAATTTGGCTCAAACCTCTCAATTTCAATCAATTTCATCCTTAACAATACCAATTTTAATTTCTAATTAAATTATAAGTTAATTCAATATTAGTTTAGGCTTCACAATTAATTTTGAATATTAAATACATAATTAATTATGAAGTGGGAGTATGTGTTCAAATAAATACGAGAGGGGTACCCCGCGCTTGCGCTGCGGGGAATTTTTAATGTGGGTATACTTGTTTATATATACTATATATTATTTTTAGTGACTATGGAAATTACTTAAAGGCCAAATTGAGGATTAATGTGGCGTCTTCTTTTGGCTTTTTTTGGTCTTTTCGCACTTTTCGTGTGACTAAAAAAGCCCTCGATGAATTTTCTCCCTTACTTTTCCTGTTGTTCTTTTCGGTAATTTACTATTTTTATATTTATGATGAAGTGTGTTTTAATTACATATTAATTGTGTGTGGATATTTGGATTTACCGCTTCAACTCCTCTGCCGGAATTCCAAAGGATTGGTGTTATAAATGTATCTGTAATAATGGTTGATTCATGGTTAAACTATTGACATTCCAGTTCTGTTTTCCTTTCATCTTCATTTCTATTTGCGTGACTATGAAAATTACTTAAAGGCCAAATTGAGGATTAATGTTGTGCCTCCTTTTGGCTTTTTTTTTTTGTCTTTTCGCACTTTTCGGGTGACTAAAAAGGCCTTCGATGAATTTTCTCCCTTACTTTTCCTGTTGCCATTTTCGGTAATTTATTATTTTTATATTTATGATTAAGTGTATTTTAATTACATATTAATTGTGTGTGGATATTAAAAATTACCGGTTCAATTCCTCTGTCGGAATTCCAAAGGATTGGTGTTATAAATGTATCTATAATAATGGTTGATTCATGGGTAAACTATTGACATTCCAGTTCTGTTTTTCTTTCATCTTCATTTCTATTTGGGTGGGTTTCTTCTTCCCTGACATTTCTCTAAATTGGATTCACATGAACTTCGTTCTGTTTCCTAAAATTTCCAGGTGGTTGATAAGATCCTTCCATTTAATTTAGCAGCGTTTTAGAATGGCAATAACCTAAAGTGGGGAGCTTTCACTTCTCACCGCAACATTTTGAGGTAAATCTGGATTTATTTGTTGATTTATTTGATACTTAAATTTAACATTTCCTTATTCCTCTTTTATTTTACAATTTTTTTTATTTATCATTCGACTTCCTTTTTATTGAGATTTCTATTAGTTGCTTATGTTTAGTATATTCCCACATTTCCAAAAGCACAGTTAGCCAATGTTAAGTACAATCATTTTGTGATGCATTATGTAAATTACATATGCTCCTGTAAATGCTCTCAACTAATTCAATTTTCCTACGACAACTATGCATGCTCCTTAACTACAGAAAATTAGGCATCCCTTATGTAGAAGGCAAATTCTTCCACCTACCCGAGTTAATTAATTTAACAATTGCAATTAAGATTAAAAAAAATGACCGTAACGTACTATTTTTTTTAGATAATCAACATACATTTCAAACAACAATTAATATTAACTTTATTTTGATGAATTGTCTAGAGATGAAGGAGTAGAATATTATCTTTTAGTTTGATGAATTGCCTAGAGATGGAGTATAATTTAGTTAATGCACTTTTAGAATGAAAGAGAGGTCATGTGTTTTGCTTTATATAAGCGAATTATTTGTTTGTTAGTCTGAGTTTCTCCTAACTGATTAACTTACAGCCAATGCAATATCTTCTTATGAACCGACTTAAACAACTACAAAAAATATAGCCCTAATAAGAGATGACTGCAGCGCAAGCGCAGACCGCCCTGCTTGTACATATTATTTGTTTTGCAAGTGTTTCCACACCTAGTAATATAATATATATCATCCATAATATATCCTTCAAAAATAAATCTTTTAAAAAATACATTCTTAAATATCCTTCAAAAATAAATCCTAGAAATGCAAGTGGGTAGTAGTTAATAGGGTACCTGGCACTACCCGGCCAGATTAAGTAGGGTTAGGGTATTGTATAATTGGGTTAGGGTAAGTACGGGTAGTAGTTTTAGTAACCATGACAGGTTCAGGTAGTACCCCCTACCCAATACCCGAAACTGGTTATTTATTAATTATTTTAATATTATATTTTTATTTATATATTACACTTTTACTTAAAAACTACTTATAATCAATCTAATTAAAATTTGTTATTATCATATGAGTCAATTTTTAGAGTTTTTTTTTTTGCTCTGTAAATGTGAACGCGTTTTTTGTGGATTTAAATATAATAAATATGATTTATGAGGCTATAGAGAGATGGAATACGAATCGATTCAGTGTAACCGCATGTGAGAAATGACTAAAACAGGGCGATAAGGTCGTCCCAGGTTAAAAGTTAGAATGAGCATTTAGTAATTTCACCTGGTTACAAAAATAATATGTAGTATATATTGGTTATATAATATCCAAATTTATGTTCTTTCATTACATCAATTAAAATTATAAATTAATTAATAATATAAGTATCCATAAAAATGAAAATAAAATTACAACCCTTACTGGTAAGATTATTAGTACGGTAGTAAAACCTAATTGAAAAAAAATTATCAAGAAATTACTAATTAATTATTATTATTTATTCATTATGTAAAAAAAAACAAATACTAATTATAAATTTAACATATATTATTCCAAGAACTAATTTAATACTTATATTCATGAAAATTAGCAAATTTAATAAAATTATAACAATAATAAAGATTTTATTGAATAAATCAATAATAAAGATTTTATTGAATAAATGATAATTTAGAATGGTTAAAATTATAATAATTTGGATTTTATTGAATAAAATATAATTTTAGTTTATAATATCTTGGGTGTAATATCGTAAATATATATATTATAAATAATTTAGTGTTATATAAAAGGAATAGGAATAAGTAGAATTTGATGTTACTCAGTCCAAAATTTGTAGAAAATATCTATGGAACAAGATCAAAGGGAAATTAATCATCAAATTATGACACTTCATTAGATAAGCACCATAATTAACATCATTAATTAAATTAAGTAAACTATACACTTATTTGCCAACTTGCAATTTGTTTTATACGTGTCAAGTTGTAAATCTTGTTTGGGCAAATTTGATATTTTTATTGACATGATGGTCATGGTACAAGTGTTAATCTCTTTGGGGACATATGGCAAATTGGTAAAAATCAACCTAATATTCTACACTAGTCTAGAAGTCTAAAGGACTTCATCATTTTGCTTAAGGGCCATCCGGCTAATATCTAAGGGAGCCACACAATTTTCTTGTTCCATCTTCATCTTCTCTACTTCAAGCTCCCTAAGGTTTTCCTCCTCTCATCAAATGATTTTCTCCTTTTTCCATCATAAAAGCTCTTGATTTTATACTTAAATTAAACCTTGTTTTCAACCCAATCAAAGCCCCATATTTATTTCTTTAAATTGATTCAAGAGTATCATGGATTTGAAATATAAGAAGAAGGGTTTTTGGTTCTCCAAAATTTTTGAGTAAGTTATCTTTCCTCTTGATTATAAAATGGTTCATATTTTTCTAAGCCATTTCATGTCTCTACTCGCTTTCTTGGATTTCATCTTAGGTTCTTAGATTTTTGATGGAACTATAAGTATAAGATCTAGAGACTTACTTCTCCTTTATGGAATCTAGAGTTGATAACTTTATGGTGTATAGAATTTAAAAGTTTAAATTGATGAAGACTTTACAATTGGATATTTGAGAATGATATATATATATATATATATATATGCTATTGAGACATGGTATATATGTGTGTTATTGAGACATGCATGGGTCATAGTAACCAAAATCACATGGATATATATAGCTAATGCAAATTTTCGGTTGTAGTGGCCTTGAATTGTAGGGTATAATGAGTCTAAGAATTTGAGTTAATTATATTATAAGCTTATGGTTGACCGAATTATACATATATATGGATTCTAATGGCCAATTTTCTTTTGATGAATTATTAGCTATTTCATTGGTAGTAGAATTGTCTTTTGCCCTTGTTAGGACAATACAAGAAATTAGATTTCAAGATCACACTTTCGGAATTAGAAAGCTACTGTAATGATCCTTTTGGGTAAAACTACCATGTTACCCTCGTATCAATGAAATTATCATTATGCCCCGTCATCATCAAACTTACGAAATTACCCTTAAGGGTTGGAAATGAGAGAATTTGACTATGCCTTTCATATTTATAAATTCGTTTGTACGTTTTGAAACCTGTAATAAGTGCAAATGACCATTTTACCCTCAAATGAGTAAAGTTACAACTTTGCCCTTAGAAAAGGATATGTCTTGTCAAATCATGCTCATTGAACATGTAAAGTTAGAGGATCACCGTAATAGCCCTAGTATGCAAAATTACCGTTTTGCCCCTGATCTGGTAAAATTACAGTTTTGCCCCTAAAGGCTATATTTGATCTAATAGGCTTTAGAAAGTGTATTCGGAATTTGAAACTCGTATTAGAATCCTGTAAAACATAAATAGACGTGTTGGACTCCTCGATATTAGACCGTGGGTCTGGGTATATGTTTCTTGTGATTTTATTTTATTTTATTTTATTTTTCTCATTTGAGTGCCTTGGTATTTTGGTTTGTTATTCTAGTTTATAACTTTGATTATGATTCTGATTTTAATGATTTTTATTGTGTTGGGTGTGCTTCTCAATCAGACGGCTGAGGCGCTGATGGAGACATCGGCTAGACTCACAGTGGATGACTTTGGGGGTGTGCGAGTCCCTGAACTGTGAGTGGGCTATCCTCAACGGAGAACCCGTTGAGGAACTATTTTATTACTGTTTTATTAAATTGTTTTTATAAATAATTTTATTAAATGATTTTGGGTGCATTAGCAATCCTTGAAAATGGTTTTGAGTCGTTGGAAAAGCATACGGGGACTCGTGGATTGGACGCAGTCCAGGGAGTACGTATGACTTGATTTGGTGGTTTACTAGCTAGTAGTTAGACTTGATTGGCGGACCATGAGTTGTGTTTGGATCCACATGGTTCGTCGCTCCAGGCCCGACACGCCATATTTATATACCGGTTCGACGTGTGCATGGGGGAGCTAAACTGGGTGTGTTGCGGCCACCACGCAATGCCGGACCCAGGCCAACGTCAGGGGGACGGGCAGGGTTTCCACTTATGGAAATATTATGAAAATGCCCCTGACGATTCCGGAGGTTGACTCGGGCCAAGGTCACTTCGGATATGCTTTGATGGCAGCCCATGGTTTTGAAAGCAATATTTGGATTACGATACATGGTTTTGATATCACTGATCTGTTTCGTTATAATTGTTTTATTTACTGTTTTGGTTGTGAGTGCACCCCACCCTCTCGGGTCCTCTTTTGACGGTGGCTCACTCACGGGGTACATTCGTGTACTCACCCCTCAATTTCATGTTGTGTTTTCAGGGTAGTTAGGGCTCAGCATTTCCTTTGACGATTGAGTTGGTCGCGTAGGCTGTGATCCTGTTGTTAGAGGTACATCTCACTACGTATCGGGTCCCACTTGCAGTCGTGTTTGTTCCTCGTTATCTTTCTCTTCATTGTTTATTCTCACTTCTAGACTGTTGTTTTCCCACTTGATATTTGTTTTCGATTTAAATGTTGGAACATATTTATTACTCTTCTCGGTTTGATATTTCCGCTTGACTCTAATATGGAAACTGTTAATATTTCAAAGTTTATACTCTATTTCTATTATTTTGTTTTTGGTCTGATATTGATGTTTCGTGGAGCCTTGATTCACGTGACCGGCCGGCACGTGTTTCGAGGTAACACGGCGGTTGTCCGTGCTTAACTTTTGGGTCGGGGCATGACATTGGGTCATTCGGGTTATGGTTTGTCGGGTTTGGATATGACAGGTTTAGGTCATTTACTTTTTCTCCTCAAATCGGGTTCGGTCAGTTGGTTGTGTTATCGAGTTTGGATCAAGTTTTGACCACTTTACTTATAATTAATTTCAATTATTATTTTTTTTAATTTAAACACAATGGGTAAAGTGTAACGCACGTGGAAGTGAAAACTAGTATATATATATATATATATATGTATGTATGTATTTTTGACTCCCTTTGGGGATTTAATGTCCCAAATAACAATCGGGTCTTTAAGATTATTCTTACAATATAAATTTTACTAATTGGATTAATTATTTTGTAACATATTATACCAAAATAAAGTAATAATAATACTATTATAACTATCATTAATACTATTTCAACGGTTTATTTCCAACTTCACAATAATTTAATCACCTTTATTTTGTCTATTTAATTATTTTGGAAGTTATAACCTCAAAACAATTATTTTGGAAGTTATGATTGCTCTAAATTCCTTTTATTTATGACTATGTATTAATTCACATTAAATCCCTTTTGTTGTTACAATTTTGTATTGTGTGTATAAATAATACTTCTTTTACAAGTTCTGTGGGAATAGAGAAATTAGATTAGTTCTAAGAGAATCACAATGTTATTTATGGGGTGTTCTCTTCAAATTTTGAGATACATGGGAATATTGAGATGATGGTAGAAGAAATTGCTACACTACAAGCCTTGAAATAGGTTTCCAAAGGCTCACAAAGTTTCACGTCAAGGGAGATGCAGAATCCTATAACTAATGCTTTGGATTTTTCACCAATGACATTACATAGAGGCAACCAAGGTGACCTTCCTCTCTTCTTTTTTTTTTTTTCCTTCCTCATGTCAAGACAGATGGAATAGTGTCAGTGCATTCTTTAACTCAATATATAATTTAGAATTAACATATGAATTATTGGTGTGGATAGCCGAACTCCTTAATGTTTTAATTCTGGATTGTATTTCTTCTTTAATTTTATTTGTAAAAACTATTCATTTACCTAAAAATATAGTAGTATTTACTTTTTTCTTCTAAGTTGTTGCTCCTATCAATATTTTTCCTTCAAGAGTCACAGTGCATCTATTAAGAAGATGAATAAATTATTTTCTTAAAATCCTCTCCTTAGATTATTTAGATTTTTCTTTGATTTCCAATTGTTTCCATTTAATCAAATGAAAAACTTTCATTATTCACTAATTTTCAAGTTATTTTTCATTTGTCTCCCACCCGGAATATATCCAGATTCCAGAGCAGACTAATCTGGATTTGACCCGCGTCTTGCACTTGGGTTTGGTGAGTAATTTTCATTACTTATTAATTTTCATGTTAACTTTAGGTGCAACGTTGGAGAATTATTTGTATGAAAAGTTCATGTCTTACTCACCAAAGTATTCAATACATTATAATTTTGGTTGAAAGGCATCCGTGACCTTTTTTTTTATATTATTACAAGATAAGATAATATTTTTCTTACAACTAATAATTTCATAAATCAAATGGATACATACATATGGAATGTAACGTACATATTATGAGTCTAGTTAGGATTTTTTTTTCCGAAGAGTCACTCTTCAAAAAAAAAACTATTTTTTTCAGTATATAAAAAAAGTATTTAATATATCATACAGTTATAGCTCTATAGGTGGGTCATTATATATATTTTGCAACTATAGATGGCCATTTCTTATATTTTATGCACCTAAGTGTAATTTCATTTGCCTTGCCATTTTCTTAAGTAAAATGCTTCTCCACATTATTTTTAAAATATAATACATATTCTTTTTAAGAAATCATAACTATATATAAAAATTTATCATTTTTAAATAATTAAATGATTAAAAAAATTCTAAGTACGACCGACGCACTGCGAGGGCATATGATAAGATAAAAATCCAGAATAGACAAATTAATCGAGTGGATTATGTATAGTAAAAATAGAGAAGTTACATTCCATCAATATCAATTCAAATTTCGAATTAATTATATAAAAAGATTAAAATTACTTTTGGGAGTTAATAGGAGTAGTTTAAGGAGAAATTAATTTTAAAGTTATTTAACAATCATATTCTAGACTTTATAAAGAATTATGCTTAAAATTACTTCTTTCTCTAGTGGAAGTTTTTCCTTCTTTTTTTTAAAAAAAAATCATTAAGAAAAATTATAAGCTAATACTAATTTTTTGTGCCAAATTAATGATCATAATTTTCTTCATATTTCAGCAAAAAAAATGCAAATACTCTTTGTTTATGCATGTAAATAATCAAAAAATGAAAACCCGCAGCGAAGCGCGGGCCTTTTGCTAGTATATATGTATTTTTGACTCCCTTTGGGGAGTTAATGTGCCAAATAACAATTGGATCTTTAAGATTATTGTTACAATATAAATTTTACTAATTGGATTAATTGTTTTGTAACATATTATACTAAAATAAAGTAATAATAATACTATTATAACTATCATTAATACTATTTCAACGGTTTATTTCCAACTTTCCAATAATTTAATCACTTTTATTTTGTCTATTTAATTATTTTGGAAGTTATAACCTCAAAAAAATTATTTTGGAAGTTATGATTGCTCTAAATTCCTTTTATTTATGACTATGTATTAATTCATATTAAATCACTTTTGTTGTTACAATTTTGTATTGTGTGTATAAATAATACTTCTTTTACAGGTTCTGTGGGAATGGAAAAATTAAATTAGTTCTAAGAGAATCACAATGTTATTTATAGGGTGTTCTCTTCAAATTTTGGAGATATATGGGAATATTGAGATGATGGAAGAAGAAGTTGCTACACTGCAAGCCTTGAAATAGGTTTCCAAAGGCTCACAAAGTTTCACGTCAAGGGAGATGCACAATCTTATAACTAATGCTTTGGATTTTTCACCAATGACATTACATAGAGGCAACCAAGGTGACTTTCCTCTCTTCTTCTTTTTTTCCTTTTTCATGTCAAGACAGATGGAATAGTGTCAGTGCATTCTTTAACTCAATATATAATTTAGAATTAACATATGAATTATTGGTGTGGACAGCCGAACTCCTTAATGTTTTAATTATGGATTGTATTTCTTCTTTAGTTTTATTTGTAAAAACTATTCATTTACCTAAAAATATAGTAGTACTTACTTTTTTTTTCTAAGTTGTTGCTCCTATCAATATTTTTCCTTCAAGAGTCACAGTGCATCTATTAAGAAGATGAATAAGTTATTTTCTTAAAATCCTCTCCTTAGATTATTTAGATTTTTCTTTGATTTCCAATTGTTTTCATTTAATCAAATGAAAAACTTTCATTATTCACTAATTTTCAAGTTAATTTTCTTTTGTCTTCCACCCGGAATATGTCCAGATTCTAGAGCAGACTAATCTGGATTTGACCCGCGTCGCGCACTTGGATTTGGTGAGTGATTTTCATTACTTATTATTTTTCATGTTAACTTTAGGTGCAACGTTGGAGAATTATTTGTATGAAAAGTTCATGTCTTACTCACCAAAGTATTCAATACATTATAATTTTGGTTGAAAGGCATCCATGACCTTTTTTTTTATATTATTACAAGATGAGATAATATTTTTCTTACAACTAATAATTTCATAAATCAAATGGATACATACATATGGAATGTAACGTACATATTATGAGTCTAGCTAGGATTTTTTTTTCCCGAAGAGTCACTTTTCCAAAAAAAAAACTATTTTTTTCAGTATATAAAAAAAGTATTTAATATATCATACAGTTATAGCTTTACAGGTGGGTCATTATATATACTTTGCAACTATAGATGGCCATTTCTTATATTTTATGCACCTAAGTGTAATTTCATTTGCCTTGCCATTTTCTTAAGTAAAATGCTTCTCCACATTATTTTTAAAATATAATACATATAATTTTTAAGAAATCATAACTATATATAAAAATTTATCATTTTTAAATAATTAAATGATTAAAAAAATTCTAAGTACGACCGACAGCACTGCGAGGGCATATGATAAGATAAAAATCCAGAATAGACAAGTTAATCGAGTGAATTATGTATAGTAAAAATAGAGAAGTTACATTCCATCAATATCAATTCAGATTTCGAATTAATTATATAAAAAGATTAAAATTACTTTTGGGAGTTAATAGGAGTAGTTTAAGGAGAAATTAATTTTAACGTTATTTAACAATCATATTCTAGACTTTATAAAGAATTATGCTTAAAATTACTTCTTTCTTTAGTGGAAGTTTTTTCTTTTTTTTTAAAAAAAATCATTAAGAAAAATTATAAGCTAATAATAATTGTTTGTGCCAAATTAATTATGATCATAATTTCTTCATATTTAAGCTAAAAAAAAATGCAAATACTCTTTGTTTAGGCATGTAAATAATCAAAAAATGAAAACCTGTAGCGAAGCGCAGGCCTTTTGCTAGTGTGTATATATATATATGCTTACAACCTTTAATTTGTCTTAAAAATGACTTATTTTGAATTTTTCCCACATTTACTATATTTATCAACTCATTAACAGCAAAAATATTTCCTCATATAATTAACATTAGCAATTAAATTTTAACTATTATGCTATCCAAAAAAAATTTTAAAAAAAATCTCCAGTACACAGTGCACGCGGGTTGAATTCTTATTAAAAAAAATCTTTAGTAAATGTTTTTAACTGGGCTTATGAGTTCCAACATTCGGGCCCAATGGAAGCCCAACAGCGCGATCACAGTCCAGCCCATTTAAACTCGGGCGAAGCCGAAGCTGGCAAAATGAACCCGAAACTTGAAATCCGCCCGAACCCGCTCGAGCCCGAAATTAGCCGAGTTGACCAGAAAAGTCAACGTCTCGAACCCGAAATTACCCGAGCCCGAAAATACCCGAACCCGAGGCAGCCCGAACCTGAACCCGAAATAATATGAATTTAATAATAATTTATAAAATAAAATATTTTATTGGTTAGAAAAAAAAACATATTTCCTTTTAATATTAAATAAAACTATTATATATATATATATGAATATAATAAAATTTATATAATAATGATCACAATTAAATGATTCATTAATCAATATAAAAAGTGCTAAACTACTATATATATATATATATAACTTATATAACTTAAAGAAAAAAACTAAAAAGTACCCTTATAACTAATTAAAGTATAATTAATTAAATACATGAAATTTTAATTTTTTTAAAAACATATAAAGAGTCTACAAAAGCAGATGATGAAACAAAAGCAAAGGTTTAAACCGAAAGTTCTATCCTTATTCAATCTTGTCCCTTATTTTAGTTCAGTTCAATCCCCAAAATTCTTTAGTGGTTCAATTAAGGGTCTATCAGCTTTTAATTTGTTTAATATAAGACTTTCATTTTAATTATTTGTTTAATTTAATGTTTAATTTCTTTTAATTTACAATAATTTAGAATTGATCAGCATTAATTAATTTAAATTAGTAAAAAAGTATATGTATTTTATATTTAATTCAATTAATTTAAATGTTGCACGCCACTTAATAATGGTCGGTGACCGTAGTTTTTCTGAGGAAGGGGTTTTTATTTTTCAACGAGTGGTCGAGTTTTCGGAACTCTCTGAATGTCTCTATGGATGAAACTGTTTTCGCTATTAATCATTTGATAGTAATTTTTAACAATTATTCAATCTTTATATATATTGATAATAATGTTATATTATATTATTATATTATATATTATCAATAAACTTATAATATAAAAGATAAAACAATTTTTTTTATTTAAAAAAATCTTTAAAAAGAGCTTATACTTGAACCGGGATAAATTGGATCCAGATCGGATTTTGAATATCGAATCAAAATCAAACCCGAACCCGATCGAAGCCCGAACCCGAACCCTACCGAGATCAAATCCAAAAATACCCAAACCTGACATAATTCGAGCCTGAAAATACCCAAACCCGACTTATCCCGAACCCGAAAATCCGACCCGAAAAAACCGAACCCGAACCCACTCGAGCCCGCCCAATTGCCAGCTCTAGTCCTAACCCTAACCTTTATTAAGACACCCGCGCGTGGTTCTTGCTCAGGTTTTTTTCAGTCAGTGTTGAAGAAGCGGGCGGCTGCCTCTGATGAGAAAAGAAAAGAAAGAAAAAGAAGAAACAGAGGCCGCAAAGTTTTTCTGTATCAATAGGTCTCAATAGCAAAGAAAAAGAAAATAAAAGTTATTCTTCTTTAACAAAGAAGAAAAATTATCTTCCTCTTAAAAAGGTCTCAAATTTGTTGAAGTAGAGAAAGATGGCAACAGCGTCGCATGCTCAAGCTGTCAAGTCTCTCAATAAATCTCCTGGCCGCAAGCGATTTGTTGTATGTTCTTTCTCTACCGTCGCCTTATTTTTTCTTCTGTTCTTTTTGTTGCTTCTTAATTTTAACATTGAACCTAATTTGGTTTGATTCTTTTGTGAATTATAGTTCAAGACTTTCTCTCAGAGAATAGATGATATTGATATTAATGTATTTCGAAGCCTTGATAAAATCAAGTCAGAGCCCTCTGAAGGTTCATCTTTCCTTCGGGATTGCCTTATCGAGTGGAGGGTATGCGTTTAATTTCATCAAATAATTTTGTTTTGTTTTATTTTTTCTTTTACCATGATAAAATCCAATTTGTTTTTCTTTTTTAGTTTTATTTTGGTAATTTCTCCCCGTTTTTATAAGAATTCTTTTTGTTTATACAATGAATTATGTCATCTGAATGTCATTATACGTGGAGTTTAGTTTAGTTCTATGGGAAGCATATATATTGGGTGGGATGTAGCGTTCCATGTTTATTAAAGTGATATATTAGTGCTTTACCTTTTCTTTCCTTTCACTTCTGTCGATTTTTCTGTACTTACTTTTGGCCTTTTATTACCACCTCAGGAATTGAATACTGCGGAGGATTTCATTTCATTTTATGCCGAAACGATTCCTTTTGTACAGACTTTACCATTGGTACTCTTGCACAAGGAATTAATATTTACGAAACTTATATCTAGACTGCAAATGAAAGCTAGATTATCCTTGGAGCCTTTACTCAGGTGTGCAATCTATGTTTGATTAAGTTCTATCCCTTGTTTTGAGATATCTTGATCTTGATTTTATCATGCATGCGTCAAACCAAATGGTAAATTAGAGGCTCCTTAAATTGACTCTCCAAGTGTATACCGATACACGTTATATCTGGTCTAACATAAATAGATAAAATCAGCCAGCAGTGCTGCATTTCTGCGATAGCTTCTGATAATTTGACAATAGCTGTCTATTTCAAGACTGAATGCTATATTCTTGAGCATGATGTTGCCTTGCGCATGGTTCACTTGCATTTGGTTGAGTTTGTCAGTTTGCATATCTGGTTTCCAGCTTCATAAATAGTTCACTTTTGTTGGTTCTTAAACTGAATCCTTAACAACTTGGCCTGGAAAATTATCTTGCCTCTATATTGTTAAAGCACGCTCTGTAGCGTTATTAGTATTCATATGCTTTTTTGGGATTATGCTGAATATTCCAAGTACTAGTTTCCTCTGCTCTGTTCGCCTTGTTTTGCTTGCACTGGTTTGAGATGACAAATTATTACATTTGTGCAGGTTGTTGGCAGCCTTCTCTAGAGATCTTCTTGAAGATTTTATCCCGTGAGTCCATTCTTCCTTTGATTTCGCTTCTTAGTGTATGACCGTTATGCAGTGCTAGGTCTTATTGATATTGTACTGTGCATGTGTGTGATATTTGACACTGAAGATTGAACTTGCAGTAGATAGGTTATCTGATGATTATAAGTTGCTCATCTATGTTATTGCATGGCTATGCTATGAGTTAAGCATGGAGTACATATAAAGTATGTCGGTGCGCATTATACACTTTTGCTGCATTGCCATGCTGTGTTTTATGTATCGATTGTTCTGGGTTAATACATGGTTCAGTAACTAGTTGGAACAATAAATAATTGAAAACAAGACAGCATCCATACATATGTGGTTTTTCCAACATATGATCTGTATTGGACAGATGAGTTTTTTTCTCCCCAGGGAGCTTCATGCTGAAGGGATAGGATGATTACTGTATTACTTCTGGTATTCACAGCATCATGCAATAGTGGTGAAGAAGTCAAAGCAACTGGGTAGATATACAACTTGTGTCTCAAGGGCTGTCATTGCAGACTTTTTTTCTTTAATTAATACGCTGGACAGCAGCATACACTAATATGGCTAGGACTAGACTTGGGTCTGGTGTCAGGCTTTAGCAATATATTAACCTCTTGCGGTTTGACCTACTGGTTTATTTCTGACATTTTGGGGGTCTTCTCTCTTTTGTTAAGAGTAGGGGTTTTGGTCTTCATTTTGTAATTAAAGGACACAATGCTGATATAAGTATGTTTCTTTCGTCTTTTTTATGATCATGGTTAACTCATTTGCATTATTTCTCTCAAAGCTTCCTGCCTAGGATCGTTGATTCGATAGTCTCTCTCCTGAAAAATGGTGCCGATAGGGAGCCAGAGATCATTGAGCAGGTCTGGCTATATTTCTTTTTCCTCTATTGAGCAGTTTATATATATTTCTTGTTTGATGTGGCCCTAATTCCTTGTAAAAGTTGACATAGACTCTTAACTCAGCCACCTTTTCATGCAGATATTTACTTCATGGTCATACATCATGATGCATTTGCAGAAGTATCTCAGACGGGACATCATACTTGTTCTCAAGTAAGTATTTCTTGTGTCTTGCCTTTGCAAAGTATACGTGTGAGATAGGTAGCTTATATAGTTATGGTTCTGATGTTTTTAAGTTATTTTGGAATTAGAAATCCCTTTTCTGTATAATGTTTCTGGTTTTCTGGGGTGAAGAGCGAATAGGGTTAAGGAATTATCTGCTATTGAGAAGTTTTAGAAGAAGATTGTTTTCTCTTTAATAGGGAAAGGAAACTAACTCTAGTTAATGGTAGGGGATAAAGATGGTTTAAGAGAACATCTTTAAGTCTGATTTTGTAATTTACTGGTGAGAGATAAAGCTGATTGAAGAGAACATATTCTCTCTTGACAGCTGCCTATCAGTTCTACAATTTTTTAGTGAGTTTAGAAATGAACAAGTTGGAGATTTTTTTGACTAAAGTGGTAAATTATGAAATAATTGTAAATTTGACAGAATCGACGTGGCTTATGTTCTCTTTACTTTTGTTTGGAAGGTTTACAGTAAGATTAAGATATTACCCGAAGGATTATGTCCAAGAGTTTATGGCAGAGGCTACATCATTTTTGCTGCGGAATGCACCTGTTGAGCAACTTATAAAAGGTATCAGCTTGCTATGATGGAAGGTTCTTTCAGAGTTTCTATACTTATGATGCTGACATTCTAGTGATTTACTTTTCATATATTGCAACAGTTAAGTCTCTGAGTGATAGTGTATCAATAGGATTATTTTGTTCTTTTCTATGAGCATTTTGGGTCCATTGTGCATTTTCTTTTGATTATCTTCCCTTGAATAAACCAAATATTTTTAGCAATGCCGTATTGCTACTGTGGGGTATGATAGACATATTTATTTGATGTGATTTTCTTGTTAGATATTTTGTGGTTTCTCTCCTTCCAACTTAATTCGTTTCACTTGCAGTTTGCACTTCTATTTACAAAAGTTAAATAATGAATCTCTTGAATCAAGGGAAATTTTGCTACTTACATGCATTTATGGTTAATGGTGTGTGTGTTGCCTTTTTGTTGCATGTGTATTTGAATATCAATGGCATTGGGTGGCTTATATGTCTGAATTTTGATTGAAACAGGTATTAGAAAGACCATGTTTGAGGTTGTTAAGAAACCACTACCAACACGGAAGTCTGGAGTTAGTGCTTTGTTATGTTATGTCATGTTAGGAACCTCATCGAGGTTCCATTCAGGAGCAGAGAGAGTTTTGCGTTTATTGGTGGACAATTCAGTATTTGCTATTGGTGATAAGTTTCCTGAAGGTAGGGTATTTCTTACTGGTAATGTGTGTGCTTTACATAAGGAGAAGCATGCTTGTGGTTTCTAACCATTTACATGTAGTTCATTTTTTCTAATCTTCTATTTTATTTTGCTTTAATCCTGTGTATGTTCTGCTTTAGTTTTTACATTATATTAGTTGGAACGACATGAAGCAGAAAATCATTAGGCTTTTGTTTTTATTGTTATTTTATCTCTGGGTTGCATGTTTGAGTTGTTTATGTCACTCTAGAGATAGAGTCTTCATAGTTGTGATGATATCTTACGTGACATGAGGTTCCTGCCCTCCTTTGCGCTTTTGTCTCCAATACTTTTCCATTGCACTAGATGGAGATGGAGTTTGTTAGCTATATTATCTTTTGCGCTATGGGACTGTAACAGCTACCCATTTATAGTTGAATAAATAGTTAAATACGGTGCACTTAGATCTTCTTTAGTGGATGTTGAAAGTATTTCTAATTGATTAACATTTATAATAAAGTTTCTTTGAGTGCTTGTTAGCTTTCTGATTTATTTACTTATATATATCTTTTTTAGATAACAGATTTATTCACTTCTGGATATTTTGAATTGTCTCTTCTTTGCGTTTCTTAAGTCCAGTAGTGTACTTTTGCTCTGACTTAATAGTAGCATGTTTTATCTTGTTTTTTGTTGGTTAGTGGTTGGTCTTTTTCTTTATTTAGTTTCATTTGGTGCTGAGGGTGTGTATATTCTTTTGCAGGTGCAGATGCTATTCTTGAAGTTGTGATTGCTTCCTATCAAAAGATATCTGAGGAGCTAGAACCCAGTGAGTTAACTCTGATGTGGGAGTGCTTGTATCAGGAAATAAATGACTCTGAAGCTAACGGATCTTTCCTGCATTTAAGTCGACTTTTATCGCTCCTTATATCTGCTGTTCAGGTTAATAGTGGACACAATGTTTCTGGTGAGTTGATAATCCTCTTGATATAGAGTTTATTTCTTTTGCTGGTTAAGTTTATTTCAATCAGTCTTACCTTAGCGCCTTGCAGATTATCAACAAATGCTTAAAGTTGTGGGGTCCTTGGTGCAAAAAACTATGTTGCCTTCTAGAAAAGGAAAAGATAGTTTGCATGAAGTCATTGATAAGGTTCTGCAACTGATGCTACATGTTCTTGATGGACTCCATGTTTCTAATAGTTTGTCATCCATTTCTGGCTGTTTGTTCCAGTGGGCTCCTGTATTTGAGTTAAGGGACTCAAGGTATCATCTGTTCTAGAATCAGTCTCATATGTCATATCTTCTGTCTGCTCTTTTTTTTTCCTTGACACGCTGTTGCTGGGTTTCAGTTTGTTGACTTTTCTTAGAGAACTTCTGCTGAAGGACCCCTCTGTAATACATATTTTTAGTGATTATATTCTAAGGTAATATTGACATCTAGCCAGTAGTTTGAATCTTGGATCTTCCTTTCCTCTTTCTGCTTTGGCTGCAGTTTTTTGTTTTGTTCTTTTTTTGTTTGAAATTTTATGATTGAATGTTCAGTGCTATAAATGATCTGGTGGAATCTTCACAAGAAGAAGTTTTATGCTTGTTACTGTCTTTCATTGAGAGACTGCAAATGCACCCTAAAAGCTCTGAATTTGTAGATGGAATGTCTGAAGGGAGACTTTCCAAGATACGTGATTATATGCAAGGGGTTATTAGTAACTTGATCAGGCTTGTAAGTGATATTGTAATTGGGAATACATTACCTACTCAAATTGACGAGGCCGAGTTGGCTATATGGTGGGGAGTTGTAAGCTGTTATCCATATATGTTTGATGCCAAAGCAAACGAATCTATGTTGATGGAGTTGTTAGATGCACTTCAGAGGCTTCTGATGATTGAAGATGGTAAGTAAATTTTGCCTTCCATCTATGTTTTCTAGTATGTACTTTGAAACACTGCCGTCTTTTATTGCCTGAGATTTGTAGCTTTGAGTTGTTTATAGAATAGCCTGGTTTTCGTATCTCCTTATCATGTTTTGTCCTGGTTTTTTCCTACTCTTTTTAGAAAATATAGCTGGTGTTTCCAAAAACACTTGGGAAAGCCTAGTTGGTGCTGCCTTGGGTTCTTATAACAAATGGCATAATGCAAAAGATCTTGGGTTTGGAGAAATGAGCAAAGTATTACATCTGGCCAAGGCTTGCAAATCATCTTCTCAAGTCTTGTTTGCTGCCGCTGATTACTTGGATAATGTGAATGGGTATGTTAAACTTTTATGGAATGTGAACTTTTTAAAACAACCTTACCTGGGCTGATGGTTCTTGCCCTTCAATGGAAGGGTCAAGGTCCAGTTGTCAGTTCCCTGCATATTGGTCTTGTTTATTTTACTCACAAAGCACACAATCACAGGTACTCTATCTGGCCGTGTATGTCTTACTTAAATGTGCCTTGCTTGTTGATCACTGGTTATGGTTGAAAATTTTCATTTTTAAATTATAGGCCTGCATTTCAAGCAGACAGTGGGAAGAAAATATATCATCCTGCGCTTAAAGGAGGGAATACTGTTGATGCAATTGGTCATTTTGCTGATAATTTGTGCCACTCAGATAAGGGGATTCGTCTTCCAACTCTAAGAATTTTGTGCCATTACGAGCCTCTCACTTGTAAAATATCTACCGAGGATCTGCCCGCCGAGAAGAAAATAAAAGCAGATGTTTCCCCAGCTTGTATTGTAGATACTAATGAAAGAAATGTATGCGCAACAATCTTCTTTTGTTTTTTTTTTTCATTCAAACCAACACTTGTTAGATAATTGGTACTAACATATTTCCTCTTAAACAGGTTCTTCAGCTCTTGCTGTCTATTGAGGCTACTCCCCTTTTAATATCTAGCAGTAGGAAAGTTACCTTATTGATATCTAGAATACAGATGGGCCTCTCTGCTGGAAGGATAGCTGAAACATATGTACCTCTCGTTTTGAGGGGCATACTTGGCATCTTCCATAACCGTTTTAGCTATCTATGGGAAGCAGCTTCTGAATGCCTTGCAGTTCTGATTAGCAAGCATGTTGGACTTGTCTGGGATAAATTTATTACTTACTTTGAGGAGCAATCAAGAACCCTCGCCTGTATTTCAGCATCATTTTCATCTAAAAGCCTGGAAAAGAAGAAAAATCAACATCCTATCCTAAAAAAGTGTCAATCCGTGGTTCACTCTTCTGATATACAACTTGACCAAGTAAATGCAAATTTATCTAACACATCTAGTGGTATGTCAGATATGTATTATGACATTAAATTGTTCTTCATTTGTCTTCTTTTTTGTTTATATTGTCAGTGGAAAATTTCATGATTGAAAACATTGTCTAGGGTATCTAATATGATGATTTGCTTCCATAATGTAAATAGGGATTTCTAATTTTTTCCCTTGTGTTGATGTTCAGATCTTATACGGCAGTTCAATTTGTTTGTTAAGCCTGAATCTGATAAGACACCAGGCACATCAATTTTATCCTTGTTGCTTCAATCTTTACAAAAGATTCCTTCTGTTGCTGAATCTCGGTCCCGTCAAGTTATACCTTTATTTTTAAGGTTTCTGGGCTATGATAGTGATAATCTTGTGAGGTAGTCATCTTTTTTATTTTGTATCATCACTTTGTTTTTTTTGTTTGTTTTTTTTTTTTATTAGGTGAAGAATCAAAGTAACCCATCTCATCGTGTTGCTTTATTCTCTCTTTGGATATTGCAGTGTCCAATCATTTAATTCAGACATTCGTGAAGGAAAAGAGTGGAAGGCTATCCTTAAAGAATGGCTGAGCTTGTTGAAACTGATGCGGAACCCTAGATCATTCTATCGAAGTCAATTCCTAAAAGATGTTCTGCAAAATAGGTTAGTGCACTATTATGTCTCGTTTGTTGCTTCCTTTTATTTGTTTTAGTTGTCACATCTGTACATCTCGAACGTAAACTGGAGTACTTGACACTTTTTTAGGTTGGGATGTTGATTTTTCTTCTTCTTTTCCAGGCTTTTAGATGAAAATGATGCTGAAATACAGGCGAGGGTTCTTGATTGCCTATTATTGTGGAAAGATGATTTCTTAATTCCATATGATCAGCATCTGAAAAATCTAATCAATCCAAAATATCTGAGAGAAGAACTAACAACGTGGAGTTTATCTAAAGAGTCTGGTCTACTTGAAGAAAGCCATAGGGATAATCTTGTGCCTATAGTCATTCACCTCCTGATACCAAAAATCAGAAACCTGAAAACGCTTGCTTCTCGGAAGGTATGTCCAACTGAATAAGTTTTTTTTTCGAATATTATCATTAATCCCCCTAACCTTAATGTGCAATGGAGCTTTCCCAATTAGTTTAATTTTTTGGTTTTTCTATTTTATGTTACTCTTATCACCTTTGAGTGTTAATGCTGAGACCTTGTTTTGACAGCATGCAAGTGTACATCTCCGAAAGGCAGTTCTTGGATTCATAGCTCAACTTGATGTTCACGAGCTCCCTCTTTTCTTTGCTTTGTTATTAAAGCCCTTGCAGATTACATCAAAAGATGATCTTTGTGCTTCTAACTTATACCAGAACTTGCCAATTAGTTCTATTGAAGAATTTCATGCACTAAATTATCTAAAATATTTCACTCTGGAAAATATAACTGCGCTGTCCTGGAAGAAAAGATATGGTTTTCTGCATGTAATTGAAGATGTTCTTGGTGTTTTCGATGAATTTCATGTCAAACCTTTTCTTGATCTATTAATGGGATGTGCTGTACGGGTATTAGCAAGCTGTAGTTCAAGTATTGACAGTGCCAGAATTGCTGAATCCTCTCTTGTAAAAAATCATCCTGGTGTTGAGCTGGTTTCTGATGACGAAGACAGTGCAGAGGCAAATCATGTGCAGGTAATATTTCCAGATACTGTCCTTTTTCCTCATTTTTTAATTGATTGATAGCCTTTTCAAATGTTTTCTTTACTCTTTTAATTTTTTTTTACTCTTATAATTACACACAGAGTAATGTTTTTTTTTTTTTTTTTTGCAGACTGGCATGGCCATCAAGCAGCTCAAAGATTTGAGGTCTCTATGTCTGAAAATTGTCGCTTTTGTTCTCAATAAATACGAGGACCATGATTTTGGTTGCCAATTCTGGGACCTGTTTTTTACATCTGTGAAACCCTTAATTCATGGTTTCAAACAGGAGGGTTCTAGCAGTGAAAAACCGAGTTCCCTGTTCTCTTGCTTTTTGGCTATGAGTCGAAGCCACCAACTGGTGCCCCTATTGTGTAGAGAAAGGAATCTTGTTCCTGATATATTTTCTATTTTAACTGTCCCAACTGCCTCAGAAGCTATTATATCCTGTGTTCTGAAGTTTATATCAAACCTGCTTGAACTCGATATTGAGTTGGATGATGAAAAGAGTTCTATCAAGAGTGTGATTTATTTAAACCTAGAAGCACTTGTCTGCAGCTTGCATCATCTTTTTCAGAATGATAGTGCATCTAAGAGGTATGAGTGATTGATCTTGCCTGTTATAATTATACAAAAGAATGTTAATATCTGCAGAAATATTGAATAACACAAGGGGTGGACCAGAAAACTGTATGCTGTTTGGTATTCTGACTATTTATTTTTAAATCAACTTCTTCAAGCCATTATAATAGAATAAATTTTAAGATTTTCTTCTTTAGTAAATGCTTGTGATATTTGCAATCAACTCTCCTTGTCTCAGCGTATTCTATTATGACCCTACTTCATTGTCAATTCTGCTTTTATTTATGGTTTCTTCATTAAAGGCTCCTATACGATTGAGTTGTTTTTTTGAGTTCAAATTTCTTTATGATGGAAAAGTGCATCTTTGAATTAATTTTTTAATCTTTTCTTTGGCTGTCACAGAAAATTGGTCAGATGTCCCGGGGAAACAGAAATTAGAATTTTCAGATTGTTATCGAAGTACATAAAGGATTTATTGCTGGCAGCGAAATTTGTTGATATCCTACTACCATTCTTGTCAAAGAGGGTCCAAAGTTCTGGTAAGAGTATTTCTAAAATTAGTGCTGATCCTAATTACTCTCTTTCTTTATTGTACCAATGTTTATTTTTATTGGCGTTGCAGATATCTGTCTTGAAGCCATACAAGTTGTTCGAGATATCATACCTGTAGTAGGGACTGGAAGGACCACTGATATACTTAATGCAGTTGCTCCACTTCTCATATCCGTTAAACTGGATATTCGGGTGACTATTTGTGATCTTCTTGAAGTGCTTGCTAGAACTGATGCTTCTGTAGTCGTGGTGGTAATATTTGTGTTTTCTCTTAAAAGTATTTTATTTATTTTTAATTTTTAATTCTTTTTATTGAATATCATAAGTTTCAATACTGATGATTTTAATGCAGGCTAGATATGTAAGTCAATTGAATGCAAACTCTGCTTTTGAATTCGATGAGCTTGATTACGATGCAATAGGCAAGGCATATGAGGAGATTGGGATGGGATTCTTCCATGCTTCACCAGTGGAGCATGCATTACTCATTTTATCACAATGTGTGTATGATATGTCATCAGAAGAGCTAATCTTAAGGCATCATGCTTATGGGTTGTTGCTTAGGTTTCTTGAATTTTCTGCCAAAATTCTTGACCAAGAGGTCACAAATCACCATGAAACTGCTGAAGAGATGATGGTAGATGAAAAAGGCTGTTGGACAAGAGCAAGCATTCAGCGTATTATAAACAAGTTCCTTTTAAAGCATATGGGAAATGCTATTATCCAAGGGATTTCTGCGAGAAAGGTTTGACCTATTTCAGTCTTCTGGTAGAAATAGATTGTATGTTAATTAATCATCCCTTCTTTTATACACTTGCTCAAGAATATATGCAATATCAGTTGCAGTAACTTAAACAATCCCGTCGCTTCAATTCTTAATGTTAGAAGGTTTTCTAATGAATTGGAATGGTTTCAGGAATGGATTGATTTACTACGAGAGATGGTGATAAAGCTTCCACAATTAGGAAATATAAAGTTGTTGAGAGCTCTGTGCTCTGAAGATGCTGATCAAGATTTTTTCAACAATATCATTCATCTACAGGTTATTTCCTTGCTTTACATGCTTCTTTGGCCACTTTTGGTCCCAGATAAACCATTTATTTATATGACAATGATCTTTGAACAAATGTTAGCAAAGACTGCTGATTATTTGTTTTTTTATGGTAATTGGCTCTTGCAAGTTGAGCAAATAACTTTCTTCTGAAGTGGGTTTGCATTTATCTTGCCTTTCTGTATTTCTATTTTTGATTATGGTAGCAAAGACTAATTTTCTTAGTTTTAATCATTTTTCCCACAAAGGACCCTCCAGAATGATTGTAAAGATTTTCTCTGTTCCCTCTTTATTTGTGCAGAAACATAAGAAAGCCAAGGCTTTGTCTCTCTTTGCAGATGTTATAAGTAAAAGCAATATGTCTAAGGTAACTTTATCGTACACTTTTGTAGTTATTCCTGTTAAGTTTTCTCATGGTGCTAAAACTAGCTGGTTTTTGACTTGCAGGATATCATAAATAAAGTGTTTATCCCACTCTTTTTCAACATGTTGTTCGATTTACAACATGGGAAGGATGAGCATGTTAGATCTGCATGCATACGAGCACTTGCTTCAGTTTCTGCTAAGATGGAATGGAAGTCATACTATGCATTACTGCTTCGTTGCTTTAGGGAGATGAAGATGAAGCCAGAGAAGCTGAAAGTTCTTGTACGGTTAATTTGTGCTATCTTGGACCAATTTAGTTATTCACAATTCTGTTCCAGTAAAGGAGAAAAAGATTCCTTGGACAGCATTTTGGATTCTGAAAACTGTAGTACTATTACTTCAGCATTGCAGAAAGGTGGTGGTTCTATTATTGTTGCTGAGATACAGACCTGTCTTCAAAAGACTGTGCTGCCAAAGTTACAAGACTTGATGAATTCTGATTCGGATAATGTCAATGTTACCATCAGTCTTGCAGCACTGAAACTCCTAAAGCTACTTCCAGGAGATATAATGGAGTCCCAGCTTTCTAGCATCATTCACCGCATTTCAAACTTTCTTAAGAATCGCCTTGAAAGTATTCGTGATGAAGCTAGATATGCATTGGCTGAATGTCTGAAGGAGCTTGGATTTGAATATCTGCAGTTTATAGTTCGGGTTTTGCGAGCAACCTTGAAACGGGGATTTATGCAGCATGTTCTGGGATACACACTTCATTTTATTTTGTCAAAGACTATTTCAGAGTCTACTTATGGGAGTTTAGATTATTGTTTAGAAGATCTCCTCTCTGTGGTGGAGAATGATATTCTTGGTGATGTTGCTGAAGAGAAGGAGGTGGAAAAGATTGCTTCTAAAATGAAAGAAACTAGAAAGTGCAAATCTTTTGAAACCCTCAAATTGATTGCCCAAAGTGTAACATTCAAAATCCATGCATTAAAACTTCTATCTCCTGTTACAAATCACTTGCAAAAGCATCTCACGCCGAAAGTGAAATCAAAATTGGAGAATATATTAAGGCACATAGCAGATGGTATTGAGTGCAATCCATCTGTTAATCAGACTGATCTGTTCATCTTTGTATATGGTCTCATAGCAGATGGAATGAATGAAGAAAATGGGTTAGGTGTGGATTCTTCAGCTACAGAGGCAAACAAGCATGGCAACCTTCTCAAGGAGAAAACTGTTCCTGCAGGCCATGCTTTTGGAACTAAGTCTGCATGTTCACATCTTATTACTGTTTTTGCCTTAGGGGTTTTGCAGAATAGGATAAAAAGCATGAAATTAGACAAAAATGATGAAGAACTGTTATCCATGTTGGATCCATTTATCAAATTGCTTGGGAACTGCTTGAGTTCTAAATATGAAGATGTTTTGTCTGCATCCCTTAGATGTCTTACTCCAATAGTAAGGCTGCCTCTGCCCTCCCTGGAATCACATGCAGATAAATTGAAGGTGACACTGTTGAATGTTGCACAAGGATCAGTAAACCCTGGCAATCCTCTTATGCAGTCATGTCTGAAATTGTTAACAGTGCTTTTGCGAAGCACAAAAATCACATTATCCTCGGATCAGTTGCATTTGTTAGTCCAGTTTCCTGTGTTTCTTGATCTTGAAAGGAATCCCTCTTTTGTTGCCCTATCACTTCTAAAGGCAATTGTTAACCGCAAACTAGTTGTTCATGAGATCTATGATATTGTAGTTCAAGTCCAAGAATTGATGGTAACAAGTCAGGTGGAACCGATTCGCAAGAAATGCAGTCAAATTTTGTTGCAATTCTTACTTGATTATCATCTTTCAAAGGAACGCTTGCAGCAACATCTAGATTTTCTGCTTGTAAATCTAAGGCACGTATCAAGTATTTGAAGAATTTTTTTTTTGTTTTTTGGTTCTGTTTTGTTTTGGAGTTGTCCTATAAGGCATCAACTTTCTTTGCAGGTATGAGCATCCAACAGGGAGAGAATCTGTGCTTGAAATGCTCCATGCAATCATGAAGAAATTTCCAAAAAGCATTTTGGATGAGCAGTCATGTATTTTTTTTGTCCATCTGGTGGATTGCTTGGTTAGTGATCAGGATAGTGAAGTCCGGTCAATGACTGGTGCATCCATAAAGCTCCTTATTGAACGTATAAGCCAACATTCACTGCATGACATTGTTGTGTACAGCCTGTCTTGGTATTTGGGTGAGAAGCAGCGATTGTGGAGTGTAGGTGCACAGGTACTATTCCCTAAAGGGGTCTATTATTATTATTATTACTATTATTTTTTTAGGGTCTATTAGATTCATGTTTGAGAATGATCTTGATTTCATGCTTGGTGTTCCAAAATTGAATGAAAATGCTGCAAATGTTTTGGAATAGGGGCAAAATTATGAAAATAAAGGATGACATTCTTAACTGTCATTGCTGTTATTTGTTTTGTGACATGTTTACATATCCCTTGAGCCGTTCAGGAGTATCTTCACTATAGGGTGACTGTTCCAAAGAGCTTTTTTTTTTTTTTTTTCTCTCTAAGATACTGGATTAGTGGCACTCCTTTTAATGCTTCTCCTCCCTCACTCAAGTTATTGCAAGTGTAGAGACCTTATGGTGAAATGAAATAGTGGGTTTTCTACTTAATCTTATATTTTGGTGATAAGTTGGGCTGTTTACTGTCATATAAATACATAAATTTAACATGTTCCATCAACTTAATTTGTTTGGATAGTAAGTCAACCTAATTTAACACGTTCCATCAATTGTATGTTTAGTAAGTAACGGGCTTGGATATCAGTTGAGTCTGAGCTGTTCAGGAGTATATTCACTTTGCTTTACTACTTTAGAGCTAGCTCTAGCTTAATCATTATGAAAGTTCTTCTAATGCTCCGATGATAAATTCTGTTAATTTAGAGGCAAGATTATTTTCTCCAGTCATTTTTTCATTATTTCTTGGGTTATGCGGGGTTTGGGGACTCCTATACGTTCTTCGTTGTTCATATGAGCCCTGGCTGTTAATGGATATTCATATGATGCTCCAGTAGTTCAAATTCTGAATTTTGCAAAGACTTGAATAATTATCATGTTTTCCATACTTGTGTATTCTTTAGGTTTCCCATTTCTCATATGCTCCTTCCATGATGGTCTTGAATGTCTTTATGCAGGCATTGGGGTTAGTGATTGAGGTCTTGAAGAATAGTTTTCAAAGGCATATAAGTAGCGTATTGCCAGTGACTAAGAGTATTTTGCGCTCTGCTATCAATGCTTTTACCAACACGCAGATGGATCTTTCGGATGAATTTACTATCCCTTTCTGGAAAGAGGCATATTATTCACTAGTTATGTTGGAGAAGATGCTGAACCAGTTCCGTGATTTAAGCTTAGAGAGGGATCTTGAGGTATGGCCAAGCTATTTAATATTCCAGAGTAAACATATACTCCCTTTGTCCCTAATTATAAGTCCCCTTCTAGAAGGTTTTTTTGTCCCAATTTATAAGTCCCTTTAGCAAAACCAATGCATATTTATTAGTTATATTTCCAAAATTAACCTTGCAAGTGGTAGTATTACTTAAGAGAGTGAATAGGAGGAGAGAGAGTAAGTGGGGGATCTTAAGAGAATAGGGGCAAAAATAGAATAAGAAGGTAAAGTTACATAAAATTTTGAACCCTAACTAATTTTCTTAAACTTGATGATATAGTTAAAAGGGACTTATATTTAGGGACAGAGGGAGTATCATATAAGACCTGACTTTCTTTCTTCACCCTAGTCGTATAGACCATCATTCTTGATAAAACTGGTTCCATCTCTTAATGATAGATTTGAAATCTCTTTTATAGTCTAGACTCTACGGACAGGTAATTGGGTATTACCAATTTCTCATCAATATAATGATATAATCATCATTATGGTACAAACTATTGTTCCATTTATTCCTCTCATATCTTTTGTAGATAAAACTATTAAAAGAGCCATTAAACTTTTCCCTGAGGTGCTTTAATGTTGAGAGATCATTGAAAATTGTTTGTTTCATTCATCACCATCTTCTTCCTCCTCCTTTTAGGATAGAATATTTTAAAGCCATTAATAGTTACCAATGGGCAGTTATTATACTTTTTATCTGATTTAATCAAGCCATTGAATTCAATGTGATCAAGTCTAAATGACAACAAAAGCAAACAAATGTTTAAACATGTAGGAAGTAACCTTTAGTTGTTTTGCCTTAATTGCATTTAGGTAATAGCTTTATCATCTACTTGGATCAAGTAGAAGTAGGATGGTTTGAGTATGCAGTTAGAGTAAGTTTGCGACTTTTGAGGTCTTTTTATGTTTTATCTTTTTCCTTTTTCTTTGTAATGGAGCAATTATGTTTAGCTGTTATCGTTTGGGTTTAAGTAGTTAATCCTCTGAGATAAAGATAGCTACAAATACTGTATACCTACAAGTTGATATGTACATGCAGGAGTGGAACCAAAATTCAAAAATATTCTTTTGGGAGGGGTACTATTTACCCATTAGCTGTCTAGGAAATATTAGTAGTGCATTGCATGGCTTAGATGTGACTTTTAAGGAGAAATAAATTGCTCAGATGCCTCTGGCAGTTCTGTAGTTATGTTATTTATTAGGTGATAACCTACCTGACTGTTTAGACAAATGCTAACATAGTAAAGACAGTTATAGGGGTTGTAAATCAAGCAAGGATTTACAAATAGGGTATTGCCATTTTCTAAATGGTGAACAGCATGTTGTCATTAAACAAGTCTCTTCAATCAGCCAACTTAAACGCAGACATATTTTACCCATCTTTAATTTTAGCGATAGGAAATTAAGATTTTTATCAGAGTTTTAATTAAATTCATATTAAACTTACTCTTCTGGTTATCAGGATATATGGGAAATGATCTGTGAGTTGCTATTGCATCCGCATTCCTGGCTACGCAATGTATCAAATCGCCTCCTTGCCTTGTATTTTACTTGTGTGAATGAGGTTGGAAGAGGAAGTGTTGAGAAGTTGTCATATGGAACTTTATTCCTTGTAACACCAAGTAGACTTTTTATGATAGCTGTTTCTCTTTGCTGCCAACTGAAAGCACCTATTAGTGATGATGAGGCTGCTTCAAAGAATGTAAAGCTCTCTGCTAAGAAGGAAAAGGAAAAGAACCATTATTATCGGAGCGGCCTGATTACAAAAAATCTTGTCTTTGCAATTTGTGGTCTGAACTCCTTGATGAGAGAGTGTGCTGGTACGGAAAATACTAAGTTCTGGTCTACCCTTGAACAGCATGAACAGTATCGTTTTCTTAAAGCTTTCCAGATGCTCAGTTCAAGAAAAGCAACAGGAATGCTGTTGTCTGTTACCGGTGCCACACATGATCAAAATGATACTGACCATTCTGAGGGCTTTCAGTATCTTCTTGTCTCCAACTTGCTTAAGGAGCTGGGCAAGCTTGCTCTTCAAATGGAGGCTTTTCAGGTTGGTCGGACTGCTGTGTTTATTTGAATTCTGGATGGGCATTTAACTGAAGTTTCTGTCTAAACCTACCTGTTAAATTGTTGGCTTTAAATTGTGTTTTGGTACTATCAATTATGATTAAAAAAAAAAAGGTGTTGTGCTGATATATGTAAAATTGCTGCGTGCAGATGAGAATTGTCTTCAATAGTTTCCAAGGGATTTTACCAGAAATCAGTCAGGATGATTCCCGACATTATGCATCGCAAATGATTTTGCCTTTATATAAAGTTTGTGAAGGGTTTGCTGGGAAAATCATCACTGGTGAGTTTAATGATAGATTTACTCCATATATAACTTTGTACCTTCCTGTTTTTGATTCAAATGGTTATGCTGTTGCAAATTTAACCATTTTCATTTGCATTGTGTATAGATGATCTAAAGCAATTAGCACAAGAAGTTTTGGATAGTATAATACTTTAGGCAGCCAAGATTTTGGACAAGTTTACAATGAGATCAAGAAGAAACTGAAATCAAAGAGGGATAAGAGGAAGCGAGAGGAGAAGCGTATGGCTGTTATAAACCCAGAGCGCAACGCCAAGAGGAAGTTGAGGATTGCAGCCAAGCATCGTGCCAACAAGAAAAGGAAGATAATGGCCATGAGATTGGAAAGATGGATGCATTGAATATTGACCGTGTCCTCTTGCATCTACAGCTCTTCAAGCTCACTTTTTTCATGATTAAGTAAAGTCATTAGGAAATGATATTTTACTCCAATTGTATATAGTAGTAACCTATATATACAACAATGAATATCATCAATTTTTAAGTCCACTTTTGCTTTGGCTCTAGGAAATTTTTGAGAATTTCACATGTTTCCCTCTATTTTGATTGTTGAGGGATATCCCGTTACTTGTAACCTTGGAATATTTGTAATTACCTCCTAATTTCAAATGGAAAGATCAATTTATCTCAAAATCTCGAGGATAGTGATACTAAAAACTTTTGAATTCTTTTATGGCTTTTCATAGTATTAGTTTTGACATCCTACCATTTTTTGGTGCAAATCTTAACCAGTAGCCATGTCCCAACTCTTTGATGTTTTTTTGGTTCAAAAGTCCCGACTCTTTGATTAACTACCGTTGGTAGGATCCTAAGCCTTATTTTTAACCCAGTTTTATGTGTATACATTTTTATTTTATGTGTATACATTTTTAACCCAGTTTTATGTGTATACAAAGGAAAAAGTTAATTGTAAAAATCTTAAAAGATCTTTGCTATTTTGATTTTCCCATTATTTACCACAAGTGGATCGGCCCACGCTGACGCGTCGGGCGTTCAACAATCTACTTCTTTGAATATTTTTCTATTCGAATTAAATTGTTTGATACGTAGAAAATTTCGAAAGTACTATGATTTTAAATGTGTTGCATCTTTAAAAGGCTATACTATTAACATTGAGTATATGCCCTAAAGTTAGCAATAAATTAAAAATATTAGTTTGTACATGGACAGGTGCAATAACTTCAATTTTGTTTCCTCCCCTAAAGTGTGTAGCACTTAAACAAAAACTAAGTTTACTCTCTTCTTCATATGGACATGAAAGGCCTGAAAAGAGGTTACAATTCTAGATAATTAAGGGGGATAGGATTTATTATAACATTTATGTGAAAAAGAAAGGATAATTACAAAAAAGGGCTCAAGGGTAAGAACTGGCTAGAAACTAATCTAGGGTCTTCTTAGTAATTTGGCTAGTAAGAAAAGACAGAAAAGGACAAAAAAAGTTCAAATGGAGCCTCCTCATCGATCCTCATTGAGTGTATGCCCTAAAGTTAGCAATAAATTAAAAATATTAGTTTGTACATGGACATGTGCAATAACTTCAATTTTGTTTCCTCCTCTAAAGTGTGTAGTACTTAAACAAAAACTAAGTTTACTCTCTTCTTCATATGGACATGAAAGGCCTGGAGAGAGGTTACAATTCTAGATAATTAAGGGGGATAGGAGTTATTATAACATTTATGTGAAAAGAAAGGATAATTACAAAAAAGGGCTCAAGGGTAAGAACTGGCTAGAAACTAAGTTAGGGTCTTCTTAGTAATTTGGCAAGTGAGAAAAGACAGAAAAGGACAACAAAAGTTCAAATGCAGCCTCCTCATCGATCCTCAAAAGGGGCCTTTGGTAAATTTCCTAGGTCTTTCAAATACTATTTAGTATATATATCTTCAAAATGCCCAAATCAAGGGTTTTTTTTTAATGATAATTTATTTTAAGAGTAATCTACACAACCCTCCTGTTTGATCATAATGTCTCCCCGACGTAACATTGGAAAAAGTTATCATAATTTCTAAAACCCTATTCAATAATACCCTAAAATCAAGGGATTTACTTTACAAACCCTTCTTATTTGTAAATAGGGGCTAAACCTGGAATTAATTTGTTACCTTAATTATTAGGAGGGATAATTGGGTGTAAAATCAGGAGGGTCAAAAGGTATTTTCCTTATTTTAAAGCATGTTCTTACAAAGTTTATCGCTGGTTTAGTGGTTTATGAAATTGCCTATGACAAGGGGATCTGGCTTCTCTCCAGTCTATAGAATGGACTGGAGAGGCCAGTCCATATCTAAGATGTTGCCATGTCATATTTTTAGCAAGCAATGGTTGGGATGAGTCTTTACACAATTTATAGGATGTCCACTAAAATGCACAAGATATTTACTTGCAAACGCTGTTAGTGCTCTAAAAGGGATTCCCCATTCCCTCGACGGCTCAACCCGCTTGATCAGTCATTTCAAGCTCTCTTCTGTTCCCTTTTAAAATTGTTCATAATCTGCAACATATTTCTTCCTCCAACAATATCTTTCTCTTATTCAAAAACTTCGAAGGATTCAGAACATCTTGGAAAAGGATTTCACTGCCATTAGGAAAATTTTTAGCAGAAAAAAAAATCACATCCTTGCGAGATGGGATTCTAATGGAAGCTCAAGAACCTGTTTCACTAGCAAGATCTAGTCTTCAAAAATTTCTCCAGAAGAACTAATAGTTTCAAGTTTCAACAAGCAAACCTATAATAGAGAAAGAAATTAAATTGCCAGAAATAAATCCCTAATTCATAAAAACGAGTTTAAATTCTGAGCAAGGAGAAATAATCGCCAAGTTCCGAATTAAAAGTTTCATAATATTTGGTGAGATTGGGGAGATCAAGTTCGAAATTGTGCTTCGACAGTGGTTTTCGTTCTGATGCACTTCAGTTCCAAAAATTTGCAAGAAGTCAAGCCTGCGTTCAATGGAGATATATTAAATTGTGTGCGGTAGCAAAAAACATTTTAAATTGTGTAAAGACTTATCCCAACCGTTGCTTGCTAAAAATATGACATGGCAACATCTTAGATATGGACTGGTCTCTCCAATCCATTCCATAGACTGGAGAGAAGCCAGATCCATGACAAGGGAACTTAGGGAAGGGAAGGGACTAGGGAGGCATTTTGGAGGTAAATGTGATGGACAAAGAGGGGCAAAAAGGGAAAGAAATGGAGGATAACGCGGGATTCAGAGGCTATTTAAATTGTAGTTGTTTCTCTAACATTTGTGTAACGAACCTACCATTTACTTTTGGATGGAAATCACCTGCCCCAAGTCTTGTGTTCCACTTCATGGTTCATTCACCAAATCATGCCACATATCCCTTGTGTTATACCTTGTTTGTTTTTAAGTTTTAACAAGTAATATTTATACAAGAAAATAAAATAAGAAACCCACATAAACATCAGGTTTAGCCCCAAATTAATAATAAATAATTATATATAAGGGTTAGTCCTAAATTTTAATGCATTCCCCATAGGGTTTTAGAATGAAAATATAAAATTTAATTTAATTACGCAAACAAGAAATGACATTAAAAACTGAAAAGAGACACATGTCATTATTTGATGGATGGGGCATAAGTGGAGCATCAAAATTGGGGCAGAGGATTTTCGTTCTTTACTTCTCTCTTCTCTTTCTCTTTCTCGTTCCTCTCTGTCTCACTTTTTTTCATTTTAGTATTTTACAAACAACCTCAACACATGAAACAAAAAAGATTGATAAATCATAACTTTTTCCCCATCATATATATATATACACTAGGTATATAATCCGGCGTGATGCGCAGTTTGAGTGAGTAGGTTTTTTTAAAGTAAAAAAAGTAGTTAATTTTAATGTATTACTTTAATAATTAATATATAATTAATAATATATCGTTTTAATTATATATCATATCATATCAATTGTTAATTTTGATGATTTATAATGTAGGCTAGGATTTGACATTTGAACACAAAATGGGTATAAAACTAACCTCAAGCCAAGATGACAATGAACTTGAGATTCTTAAATTATTCATCTATATGTTGAGATATTTGACCATTATTTTGGAAGTGATGTTCGTCTAATTATATATAACTCTTAGAAAGATTAATCATTTCATTTTTCATACGTAAAACTACTTATCTTCTTCTTAATTAGGTGTGTGAATTGGACTTAATCTTTAATTTTCATAAGGTATGTATTTTTTCTGAATATCTGCTGCAAAATTTAATTACTTTTTTATTTTATTAATTTTTTGATATAGTAATTAATTAATCATGAATGCATATATGCTTATTTCCTATATATATTGGATGAGCTATTGTTTGCTGGTGAACTTCAAGATTCAAGCAAAGCAGAAACATCACTATGAACAATTTATAATAAAAATTGGGATATTTAAAAAGTTTATAAAATCTTACTAATTTATAATGTTGTTGAAATAAACAATTAATTATTCAAAACGATGTAGAAAGATTACACGTTTAAAAAACCTTTAAATTACATGAAGTATAGATAAAAAATTTTATATGAGAAACTTTAAAGATTATATTAATTAATATGATTCAGAGGGACAGAGGCACCCCCGCCCCCAAACTTTTTGAGTTTTCCCTATACTGGTTCATATATATCAATAGATAAGTAAAATTAACTACAATTTGCCCCCCCCCCCCAAAAAAAAATTAAAAATAAAAGTTTATATAGGAGTTTTTTAAAATTATTTTATATTTTAAATGGGATTTGAAAAAAAAAGTTTCCATCAATAACATATTTAAATTTTATTACATATATTTATTTCTAATTTACCTACGTTTAATATCAATTTATCCCTTCCAATCTTGACTCTCAAGTAATATGACAAATAGGTATTCAAAGAAATCTCCCTCCTATTCCATATAGCGAAAAAAAACTCTTAAAGTTGAAACTTCATCAAAATCCAATTTTTATCTTGCTTTCCAGGTATTTTCTTAATAATCTAACTCATTTTTTGTATAATTATATTACAATTTTCTTTATAAATTGTAATGATTTTGATATTTTAATTCAAGATTAGGATTCTAAATTTGAATTTCAGTGAAAATCGAAAGTAATCATGAATCATGATAATCTCTTTTCTTCTCCTTTAACCGTTCTTTATTAATTTTTTAATCCAACCCTTTATTTATTTGTGTTAATCTACAATAACTTCATAAAAAACTTTTTCAGCTATGAGTATCATCAAAACTAGACTTAAAAACTGCTTAGAAATTTGATAGAGAGAATATTATTGATAACTTTTATGCCTTAAAAAATCGCAAAGCTCAATTTAAATAAGTGAGGACGATGTGTCATCATTTTCCTTTAATTTGTTATATTATTTATTAGCTTTTTTTTATTTATATTTTTGTTACTTAGCCCCCCCCCCCCCCCCCGCGCAAGTTATGATTCCTCGCTCCGTCCCATCAAAAATACCCTTTTCCAGGGGTTCCTTTAGAATCGATTACCTATTCCCCAACACTTAACAATCTTTTCAATTTCTACATTTTGATTTTTTACAGAATGCAATTGCTTCAGTGGCTGATGATTCTAACTTCTAATCAGCACCGTGTTAATATAGAAAGTATAACATACACAAATGAATTTGCAAACAGAAATGCAATGCAAGATACAGCTCTATACCAGAAATTCTAGAAAGATTAAAACTTAAAGAATAAGGTAGGTGTTCAAAAAAAAATAGAGTCTGACCTGAAAACATGAATTTACACAATAGAATTGTGAAAACCAATAAAAGACAGTCTCAAATCTTACATTGTTATGACTGAATGTGTTAAAAATAAATGTGTTTAGAATCTGTTAAAATAAAGAAATCTTTCTAATTGCGACACCCCCTGCTTGTGTTTAAAATTTGGTCGATGCATAAATTTACTAGTGAACAATTAGCAGCAAAACAGGACTTATTGGATGGATAATAAGATGGAAAAAGACTGTTTGCATTATTGCAGCACAACCCTCCAATAAAAGAAAAATACAATTGGCTGCTACTAAGGGAGAAACAATTATTCCTCTGCTAAATCCACTACTTGGGCACAAGAAGGCAAATACACAATTTTTCCAGGGAAGCTATTGACATGGATATTTTTCCTCACTAATCACTACAATTCCTTCCTACCTTTTTTACTTGAAATTTCAAATCAAAAAAGAATTAGTGTTGCTCTATATACTACTATATGAGAGAATTAAATAGAATTTCAAGTGGTTCACATAAGGAGACAATAACGAGTCAAAAAGTGTAGACGGCTACATTGACATTATCATGTATTCATAACATTTCTTACAGAGGAGGTGGATCTTTCACACACTGTGTGGTATCTGGTAATAAATTATGACTAATTGGCTTCGAGCCTCTTCTAAACCAGTGCTTTACGAGGACAAGCTCTAATTTTCGCACCTGCAAACATTTCGTCTCTTCTATTATAATTAATCAAGTATTTCAAAGAACTATGAAACAAAACATTTCGTTTCAATGAAAAAAAAAAACACACATAACCCCAAAAACAAACAGAAAAACAGAACAACAAAATAAAAAGGGAAGGAAAGGAAGGGAAAACTGACCTGTCTAACAATGAATGGCTCCTCAACAAGACTCAATGGCTCAGTTAATATGGTTAAAAACCCATTCCGATTTCCATAAACAATATCAGTGAAGGGCCGGTCGCCCACCTGCATAAATAAACATAAAGTATGCCACTAACATATTTTGAATTCAACACTAAATTAACTATGCAGTAAGTGCTATCACCCTTTGCATACCATAATAAGTTGCGATGATTTACATCCAAAGTGTTTCTCAACTTCTTCTGCTGTTCCAGCTGGTTTCTTCACCCCTATAAAGACATGTCAGAAAGACACCTTCATCAATTCTAGATAAACCAAACAGTCTTGGCGTAAATTAGGCATATCAATGTTGCTAAACCTACAAAGATGATTTACCAATAATTGTAAATCCCATTCCACGCCTTTTACATGCTTAATGTTTTAAAATTGAATTGAAACTGCGACATACAGTTAAAACATTAATGTCTTTGTACAGAAATGGTATAGAAATGAATGTGGTTACAGACTAAAACTAAATAACATTATCTGTGGGAAAATGAAGACTTACTATGCCTTATCACTTTAATCCCAATAGTCCCCTCCAGCTTCTTCGCCTTCGAACCATCATGATCATATTCTAAAAGACCTTAATCCATCAAGAAAGGTGGGAAAACATCAACATATAGCACAAAAACAGAACCAGCAAAAATAAAGCAGGAATAAATCTCAGAGTTCAAGCCAAAAAATTACCAGCAGAGTTACTAAATATGGCGATATCAGGACCAAACACATCTTTGCACTGCGCAATAGTCGACTCAAGAGGGGGCCAAAGCGTCAAAGAATAAGGAGCAGTAATCGTATTATCTTTATCAAAGACAACACCTTTAAACCCTCTTCTATGTAGCTCATCCCAATCAATGCACCTTATATCACGCACTGCAACATGCGGTAACGCCAAGTGACGGTCTTTAACGAACACCCTAACCGATGAAACAATGCCTTCGACATTGATTCTTTGTCCCACCGCTGCTTTGAGATCTGCCCACCACATGCTTGTGAAAACGACTCTTAGGAAATCCCAAAATCTGGTCTTCCTGGGAGGTTTCTTATCTTCTCTGTCTTCGTTTTGAGGATCTGGGTCTTGGTTATTCACCTCGATTTTGGTAAAGGAAGAGTAAAATTGGTCGAAGAGGGTGGATTTCTGATCTGGGTACGTGTAGCTGTCTGTGCTGTTCGGATTCTCTTGTTGGGGTTTGCCGAAATTGTTGGTTGTTGTGGGAAGAGTTAACGAACAGAGGGTTTTGATGTTGGATTTGTTCCTAGGGAAGGAAAGATTGGTAGGTTTTTCATTGAAATGGAAATGGAAGAAGCTGTTCGGGACGAGATAGCACAAGTTGGGGAGTGCAGCAATGGCAACCGGCTGCATCTCCAATGTATTCTTTTAATTACTTGATAAACGAGTACATTTTCGACTTTTTATTAATCATTTCATTTTCAACTGAGAAGTTATTTGTAACTTTTCACGACAGTTGGTTTAGTTTTACACACTTCGGAGCCTTTTAGGAACCGTGGTGGATAGAAGCTGCCAACTACCTTGACTTGATTCGTTTCTCATCGATTTTACCATCTAGATTCTACTTGTATTTTATTTTACCCAAATACATTTGATATATGTAGATTCTTTCCTTTTGGGCTTTTACTTCTTTTTGGAGATTGGGTCAAACAAATTAGGCTAGTTTCTAGAGGACCAATGGGCCAAAGCAATCAAACCGGATTGCTTAGGTTGAATTGTTGGCCGGTTGCTAGCACAAAAATCACAAAAATCATGTATGTAACAAAGATGATGTATGATTAAATTGGAACCAGAAGTTATTTATTTTAGAATGAGGTTACAAGTACTACCTCTCCCTTATTGTAAATTCCTGAAAGAAACAATGAAAGAATAAAGAATTTCATAAATACAATTGTATGTTTGATGAGAGGGGAACATGTAAAGTAGTCTCAAATTTGTGTCTAGAGGAACCTAGAGCGCTTGCATTCTGGTGGGATACGAGGGAAACGTTTCAAGTCAGTGCAGTAATTGTAAACCATGAACTTGCTTTGCACCCATCTGATTCGGTTCCGGCTAGCTGCATCCAGATTTTGTTCCTGCCAGGCACCATCTTGCAGAGAATCTGTGGTGGTGGAGGCGCAAGACGATTGAGTCCCTGACCAAATACAGGCATTGGCTTTGAAGTTTCTGTAGGAGGCAGTGAAAGGAGCCTGGGACCAATCAGTTTTGACAAGGCCACCTTGTGTTGCCCAGTCATCGGCGTTCCACAGACTTGAGTAAATCCTCATGGGCTGGTTGGTGGGGAATGGAACTCCAAACGATTCCATGTTATGGAAAACTCTGATGGGAATGTTGTCCACCAGGAATCTGACAAAAAAAAAAAAAGGGAATCCATCAGAATACTGTACAATAATCCCATAATTGCTTGCCATAAAAGTACTAAAGAGATTCAAAGCTAGTGAATCTTATTAGTGCTTACATGATGCGTTGACGGTTCCAGACAATGGAGTAGGTGTGGAAGGCTTTGGTTGGATCAAACCAGAGATGAAATTGTTGTTCTCTGTTACCCTTCCCCTGGCTGAACACATTAGTATGGACGGTGTAAGGTTGTCCCGAAACGTTTCCCAAGAATTCAAAGTCAATCTCATCATGGTTTGGCCCTTCAGAAGATAACTGCAAATTACATAAAGTATAGTGTCAAGAAATTAGCTAGGTAAATTAATAGTAGAAAATTGCAGCTGAATTGAAGAATTGATAATGAAATTACTTACATAAAATGTGGTGACAGTGCCAGCTGAATTGCCAGGGACAAGCTTCATTTGCATGTCAATTCGGCCAAAGAGGTATTCCTTCTTGGAGCGGAAGCCAGAGCCAGAGTTCTTGTCGAGGGAAAGTGTTAGTTGTTGGCCTTTATTGAGTATCTTAGCACGCTCATTGCCCCCAAATGTAATGTCAAAGTTGTCATAAAAGTTTCCCTGTGACTCCGACCCTATTGTAAGTGTAGCAAAGACCAACAGAGAAAGCAGAACTATAGATGAAAGTGAAGAAGGAGAGGAAGACATCATCTTGCTTTTTTCAAACAAAGGCAAAGAAAAACAGCTTTGAATACAAGAGATCTAAAAAGAGAGAGGATGAATTGTGTTGTTGTGGGAGGATCAACCATTTGAAGCCCTTTTTATAGGTTGAGGAAATGGGATGGGTTTGGATTAAAATATAATATTGTGCATGAGTAGGAATATGTTATAGCTGGCAAATTCAATTTCCAATCAGGGGAGGTTTTGAAATTGGAGAGGAAGGCGCATATGAAGCCAGAAAAATATAATTTTGGCGATTGTGGATGGTTCATGCAAGCCTTCATGGATGGTAGATTTGTGGCCTTGTGGGCTCTTGTGGGGCTTTTCGGCGCTTGAAAAAACCAAGCGTACGCGTGTTGACTATAGGAATAATGTCAAAAAACTCACAAGCATAACAACTATATATCCAAATTAGAATTAAAAGTTTAGTAATAGAAAAGGTTCTAGCTAGGTGAGAATGCCAAGCCAAGCAGATCAAAGACAGCAGCTGGCTGGTGACACAAGGGTAGAACGTGTTGAGGATGCACTTAACTTGAGTTGTTTTCCCCATTCAAACACAATAGATCTGATGTTTTTTTACAGATAATAAATTCTAAAACAATATTCCATGTAGTTTTGCTTTGCCATACTAAAAAATAATTAAGATATATATATGAGCTCAAATAGTACTTCATAATTAATAGCATGCAGTAACTATAACAACTAATACTAGAATACATCAATTGAAAAACATGATCCCAGCAGGTGGAACATGGCCTAAAAAGGCTAAAAGATTTATTTAATAGGATAGCAAAATTTAGTTTATGCATGTAGTATTAAATTGTTTATTATAATGATAGCTCATTATTTTAGATTCCATAACAAGGAAGGAACCACATTAAACTATTGATATTAAAGTTTATATGACAACCTTTGGAACATTATTAATCTAACATTCAATCCCAGGGTCTTACAGCATTTTACGCGCTCATGAGACCGGGATTGTTAAGCTAGCCGAAAAAGCTTAGTCAAAAACTACATAGTTAATTAAATTTACATAATTAAGTTGATATAGCTTTGTCTTCTTAATATAATTTTTTTTCTAAATTAATGGTAGAAAAGGTAGATATATACATAATTAGCTGCATGGAATGAGAGTTATGGTTGGGGAACAGGTCTGATTTGGTTGGTGTGGCATGAACTCTTAATTGTTTCCAATTATTCTTCACTCTTGTGTTTGGGATATGTGCTTTCTAAAAATTGTTGGTTGTTGTGGGAAGAGTTAAAAACAGAGGGTTTTGATGTGGGACTGGTTCTTGGGAAAGGAAAGAATGGTGGGTGTCATTGAAATGGAAAAGGATGAAGCTAGGGATCACGGGATATATACAGCGCAGCAGTTGGGGTTGCAGCAATGGCCAACGTATTTATTTGATTACTACTTGATAAATAAAAAACTACATTTTCTAACTTGTTTATCATTTCATTTTCTACTGTGTAACTTTACACAACAATTGGTTTAGTTTAAAATTTACACTTTGGAGTTCGGACAGTTGGAGCATCCAGTGGGTTTCTTATCAATTTAAGCATCTCGATTCTTTTTGGAGATTGAGTCAAACAAATTAGCTAGCATAAAAATCATGTATGTAACCAGGTGATGTATAATAAAATTGGAACCAGAAGTGATTTATTAACAATTGTACTATTTGACAGAAACAATCAAAGAATAAAGAAATATTTTATAAATACAATAGTATGTTTGATGAGAGGGTAACAATTTTTGGGGTATAAAGTAATCTCAAAGCTGTGTCTAGAGGAACCTAGAGCGCTTGCATTCTGGAGGGAGACCCTGGGGGAACCGTTTCAAGTCAGAGCAGTAATTGTAAACCATGAACTTGCTCTGCACCCATCTGATTCGGTTCCGCCCAGCTGCATCCAGATTTTGATCCTGCCAGGCACCATCTTGCAGAGAATCTGTGGTGGTGGAGGCGCAAGACGATTGAGTTCCTGACCAAATACAGGCATTTGCTTTGAAGTTTCTGTAAGAGGCAGTGAAAGGAGCCTGTGACCAATCAGTTTTCACAAGACCGCCTTGTGTTGCCCAGTCATCAGCGTTCCACAGACTTGAGTAAATCCTCATGGGCTGGTTGGTGGGGAATGGAACTCCCATTGATTCCATGTTGTGGAAAACTCTGATGGGAATGTTGTCAACCATGAATCTGCAAAAGGAAAGAACCAAAACAATTTGCAATACATCAAAAAACTGCATAATTCTATTGTTTTGAGAGAGATTTTAAGTTGATGCATCTTATTAGTACTTACATGATGCGTTGACGGTTCCAGACAATAGAGTAGGTGTGGAAGGCTTTGGTTGGATCAAACCAGAGATGAAACTGTTGTTCTCTGTTACCCTTCCCCTGGCTGAACACATTAGTATGGACGGTGTAAGGTTGTCCCGAAACGTTTCCCAAGAATTCAAAGTCAATCTCATCATGGTTTGGCCCTTCAGAAGATAACTGCAGATCACATAAAGTAGAATAAACGAATTAGCTTCTTAAAATTGAACAATTGATAATGAAATGATATGGAAACTTACATAAAATGTAGTGACAGTGCCAGCGGAGTTGCCAGGGACTAGCTTCATTTGCATGTCAATTCGGCCAAAGAGGTATTCCTTCTTGGAGCGGAAGCCAGAGCCAGAGTTCTTGTCGAGGGAAAGTGTTAGTTGTTGGCCGCCATTGAGTATCTTAGCACGCTCATTGCCTCCAAATGTAATGTCAAAGTTGTCAAAGAAGTTTCCCTGTGACTCCGACCCTATTATAAGAGTAGCAAATACCAATAGAGAAAGCAGGACCATTAATGGAAGTGAAGAAGGAGACATCTTGTTTTTCCCAAACAAAGGCAGAGAGAGCAGTGAGCAGAATTCGAAATAAATTAGTAAGAGAGCTGAAAGAGAGAAGATGGATTGTGATGTTGATGGAGCTTCAACCATTTGAAGGCTTTTTATAGGTTAAGGAAATGGGATATTTGGCTTGGAATTATTATAATATAATATTGTGTGTACGTATATGTTATAGCTGGCAAATTCAATTTCCAATCTGGGAGAGGAAGGAGCATAAGAAGCCTGCAAAAGAAGAGTTTTGGCATTTGAGGTGTGAGGATGGTTCATGCAAGCCTTCATGGATGGTAGAGTTATGGGCTGTTTCTTGGTGGGGCTACTTTATTTTGTCGTGTTGACTATAGGAATAATGTCAAAATTCACAAGCGAAACAACTATATCCAAAATGAGAAAAAGTTTACTACAAGAAAAGGTAAAGGGAGAATCTATCTAATTAGGTAGGGCTTATAGGAGGATAAAATCATTGTTTTATCCTCCCAACAACCTATGATTTAAATTCTAATTTGTTATAGTTTGAATTTGAATTCTAAATTGTAGAGATTATAGTGATAACAATAAAATCTGATACTGTTGTATTTATCTTTAACTACACTTGCCTTGGATAAATATGTAAATCAAACACATCAATGATAAGCCTTTTAAACATCGATCTCTCTCATACTCTCTGTTAATGCATTCTATTATAGGGCTGTCAGCCCAAGCAGAGCAGCTGGCTGCAGACAAGAAAGGCAAGAACCTTGAGGATGATGCACTTGACTTGAGCCTTTTTTTTTTAAACACAATGGATCTGAAGTTATTTTACAGATAATAAATTCTACAATACTATCCATGTAGTTTTGCCTTTGCCATGCTTAAAATTTTTTAGATATGAATATACCTCATTAGTACGTAGTAGTATAATATGTACTTTGATTAAAAAAAATGAGCCCGGCAGGTTAGACGAAAATGGCCTAAAAAGGCTTACAGATTTCTTTAATTGATAGCAAAATTTAGTTTATGCATGTAGTAGTAATATTAAACTGGTTATTATTTTCTCAAGTCAAGTTTGAACATGAAAGTAAAAAAAAAAAAAAACCTTGTCCAGAGTGCTTCGTCCTCTATTCAGCCAGAAAATAAATTGTTTACAAAGGCCAAGATGAAACCAAAACTATTGAAATTAAATGTTTATGACAACCTTTGGAAATTGGAACAAATTACTAACATTCAACAGGCACATGTTGTGCAGATAAAACATACAGGGTGTTAGAGCATTTATACGCGCTTAATTGGAGATTTGAGATTTCTAAGCTAGCCGAAAAAGCTTAGTCCAAATTAAAACAACATACTACTAGTATATTAATTTAGAATATTTAGTTGACATAGCTTGTCTTACTTAAAATTTTCTATTATATAAAATGGTAACAAAGGTATAGAACTTATTTGTCAAAGTTGAAGTTACATTGAATGAGAGTTTTGGTTGGGAAATGGCATTGGATTTCTGTTTTTTAATATCATCATCTTATTTGTCACTATTTTATTATTATAGATGAACTCACACGTTATGCTTATCCCAACATGCATGTCTTCTGTCTCCAGTTCTAGCTCAAAGTTGCCAGCCTTGTCTGATCTGGTTGGTATGGCGCCCCTAAAATTACCCATGCACCTCTCTCACTAGTTTCCAATTTTTCCTTCTACAGTTATCTCGGATAGAGTATGTACTTATGTTGTGATTCTGATTCTCTTGTTGGGGCTTGCTAAAATAGTTTTTGCTAAAAATAGAGGCTTTTGGGGAAGGGAAGATTGGTGGGTTTTTCATTGAAATGGAAATGGACGAAGCTCTTAGGGACGAGATAGCACCAATTGGGGAATGTAATAATGGCAACTGGCTGCATCTCCATTGTATTCTTTTAATAACTTGATAAACAACAACATTTTCTAACTTCTTTTATCATTTCATTTTCAACTGTCTAAATTTTCAGGACAGTTGGTTAGTTTAGTTTCCATTCCAATTTACATTTCGGAGCTGCCAGAGCCAGCTATCCTTGATTCGCTTCTTATCGGTTTAATTACCATTTAGATTCTACTTGTAGCTGTATCATATATAATTACCCAAATACAGTAGCTAGCACAAAATCATGTATGTAACATTAAGATAACATGTATGATTAAATTGGAAGCACAAGTTATTTATTTTATTGGAAATTTTTGACAGAAACAATCAAATTTCATAAATACAATTGTATGTTTGATGAGAGGGTAACCAGTAAAGTAGTCTCAAATCTGTGTCTAAAGGAACCTAAAGCAGATTTGGAAATCAATCAATAAGAACGTAGCGTATCTCCCTTGTTCATACTTCACTTTGGCATTATAATTCCAAGGGTTAGCTATGGTTTGAGCTCTGCTGCACTAGGATGCTACCAACTTTGCTTTTAACATACATGATGGCGACTTCCATCAAATGTGTTGAATTGCACAGCTTAATATTTTCAGAGAGACCTGTTTTTATTGGAGGAGAAAAAAGGAGCATTGATGATAACTCATTAACCTTTTCCTAGAGCTGAGGAGGCTTGTATTATATATGTTTGTGCATACACTAGAGCTGCTGGATTTGGGGCGCAGGACCGAGGATTTTGAATTTTGAGCTTTCTAATTAGAAGCATTTGATCGAGTTTGAAATGCATTTTGGAGATCAGCATGGCATATATAGCATAAGAAGCTGCATGGAATGAGAGTTATGGTTGGGGAACAGGCATGGGATTTCTGTTTTTTAATTTCATCTCCTTGTTTGTTTGATTTGGTTGGTGTGGCATCCCTAATATAATTGTTTCCTGATCTTATTCTTCACTATTGTGTTTGGGCTTTCTAAAATTGTTGGTTGTTGTGGGAAGAGTTAAAAACAGAGGGTTTTGATGTGGGACTGGTTCCTGGGAAAGGAAAGAATGGTGGGTTTCATTGAAATGGAAAAGGATGAAGCTAGGGACGGGATATACAGCAGCAGTTGGGGTATGCAGCAATGGCCAACGTATTTATTTAATTACAACTTGATAAACAACTACATTTTTTAACTTGTTTATCATTTCATTTTTCTACTGTGTAACTTTACACGACAATTGGTTTAGTTTACAATTTACACTTGGGACAGTTGGAGCATCCAGTGGCAGCAATGGTTGATTCGTTTCTCATCGATTTAACCATCTCGATTCTACTTGTATCATTAATTACTACCCAAATACATTGATAAATAGATTTTTTTTTTATTTTTTCCTTTGTTGGAGTCTTGGAGATTGAGTCAAACAAATTAGCTAGCACAAAAATCATGTATGTAACCAGGTGATGTATAATAAAATTGGAACCAGAAGTGATTTATTAACAATTGTAATATTTGAGAGAAACAATGAAAGAATAAAGAATTTCATAAATACAATAGTATGTTTGATGAGAGGGTAACAATTTTTGGGGTATAAAGTAATCTCAAAGCTGTGTCTAGAGGAACCTAGAGCGCTTGCATTCTGGAGGGAGACCCTGAGGGAACCGTTTCAAGTCAGAGCAGTAATTGTAAACCATAAACTTGCTTTGCACCCATCTGATTCTGTTCCGCCCTGCTGCATCCAGATTTTGATCCTGCCAGGCTCCATCTTGCAAAGAATCTGTGCTGGTGGAGGCGCAAGAGGATTGAGTTCCTGACCAAATGCAGGCATTGCCTCTGAAGTTTCTGTAAGAGGCAGTGAAAGGAGCCTGGGACCAATCAGTTTTCACAAGGCCACCTTGTGTTGCCCAGTCATCGGCGTTCCACAGACTTGAGTAAATCCTCATGGGTTGGTTGGTGGGGAATGGAACTCCCATTTATTCCATATTGTGGAAAACTCTGATGGGAATGTTGTCAACCAAGAATCTGAAAAAAAAGGGCAAAATTGCAAATCCATCAGAAAACTGCATAATTTCTATTGTTTTGGAATCGGTCATACATAGCTTGCCAAACCAAAACTAGTGCTTACATGATACGTTGACGGTTCCAAACAATAGAGTAGGTGTGGAAGGCTTTGGTTGGATCAAACCAGAGATGAAACTGTTGTTCTCTGTTACCCTTCCCCTGGCTGAACACATTAGTATGGACGGTGTAAGGTTGTCCCGAAACGTTTCCCAAGAATTCAAAGTCAATCTCATCATGGTTTGGCCCTTCAGAAGATAACTGCAAATTACATGAATTAGTAGGAATTAGCTATAGGTAAATTAATATATAGTAGACAAGCTAAAAAAAGGCAGCTGAGTTGAAGAATTGATGATGAAATGTGTTGGTTTTAATTCTAACAAAATGATTGAAACTTACGTAAAATGTGGTGACAGTGCCAGCGGAGTTGCCAGGGACTAGCTTCATTTGCATGTCAATTCGGCCAAAGAGGTATTCCTTCTTGGAGCGGAAGCCAGAGCCAGAATTGTTGTCCAAGGAAAGTGTTAGTTGTTGGCCTCCATTGAGTATCTTAGCACGCTCATTGCCTCCAAATGTAATATCAAAGTTGTCAAAGAAGTTTCCTTGTGACTCCGACCCTATTATAAGAGTAGCAAATACCAATAGAGAAAACAGAACTATTGATGAAAGTGAAGAACCAGAAAATGACATCTCGCTTTTCCCAAACAAAGGCAGAGAGTAGTGAGCAGGTTTGGAAATTGATTAATAGAGAGAGCTGAAAGAGAGAAGATGAACTGTGATCGATGTTGATGGAGCTTCAACCATTTGAAGGCCTTTTTATAGGTTAAGGAAGTGGGAGGGGTTGGAACTAAAATGTTGTGCATACATATATGTCATTGCAGATGAAGGAGCATATGAAGCCAGAAAATGGAAACCTTTTGGCCATGGATGGTAGCTAGAGTTGTGGGCTGTGTTTTTGGTGGGGCTTTTTTGCTTGAAAGGAAGCGTGTTGACTAGAGAATTAGTTACGTTAGAATTCACAAGTGATCAGAACCTTAACTATATTAAAATGAGAAAAAGTTAATTAGTAATTATAGAAAAGGAAAAAGGAAAATTTAGGTAATTAGGAAGCCAAGCCAAGCCAAGCAGATCTAAGAGAACAACGATTCTGATGTTTTTTTTTTACCTTTACAGATAATAAATTCTACAATAACCCATGCATGTAGTTTTGTCTTTGCCATGCTTAAAAATATACTTCATTTATGTAGTGACTACAATTAAAGAACTTCAATTAAAAAACATGATCCTGTAGGATTATGGATTATGGAAGACGAGATGGCCTTCAAAGGTTAAAGGTTTCATAAGTTGAGCGAAATTGAGTTTTTCTCTTGTATGTTAAACTGTCTATTATGTTTTCCCCGAAGTCAATTTTTGTTTTCCTTAATATTTTTTCAATGGCTGAAATCGACGAAGTTGGGTTAATCTGAAAAATGTCATAAACCTCGTCCTCCATCCAGCCAAAATTTGTTTACAAAAGCCAGGATGATAATATTAAAACAAAACTATTGAAATTAAATGTTTATTAATAAATTTAAGTACAAATTACTTATGTTTTAAAAATTAATTAAGTAAATGAAATAATAAAAATAAAATCGGTTTGATATATATCAAAAAATTCATGCAACAAAAATTTAAGTAAATAGAAATAAGGGAAATTATCTTTTGACGTAATAATAGGTTAAATTTACCTCATAAGTGTAATGATGTAGTTTATTCTTAAATTTAGTGTATGGTTAAACAAATTTCCCCATTGGTATAAACTAATTTCCTCCTGAATTTAAAAAGGATTAACCCAGTTTGTTAGGGTTTTTTTTTTGGGTTTATATATAATACACTGTCAGTAGGTTTAGCATACTGCACAAGCAGATCTTGAAGGGTGACATGTGTCCCTTAGGACTAAATTAGAATATTTAAAATTTAATTAATTCAGAAAATGGAATGGACATGTGTCAACTCCACAACCCGCTTGTGGAGTCCAAAATTTACACAGCCGCTGTATCAAATAATTACCCTTTTTTTAAACCAAAATAGTATATACTTAGGTTTAGTTTGCCTCGCTACATATATTTGCATCAGCCGCCGAGAGTTTGGCATTGGTTTTGTGAGCCTGATGTCGGCGATGGAAGCAAGTTGGGAATGGCTGCCAGAAACCGCTCTGGATTTAATTCTTAAAAAGTTGGTCTCTCTTTGGGACTTTGTTCGTTTCAGTGCAGTGTGCAAGCGATGGAATTCAATTGCAAATGAGAATCGAAAGAAGGTATGCGTTCTCAACGAATCTCGCCCTCAACCCCCCTTTCTTATCATCCCAAGCAGCAGCAAAGGTAGCATCTTTGAAAGTTGCAGTTTATATAGCGTTACTCTGAGAAAAACCCTTGACTTCCAAGTTCAATTTCCTTTCCCACTTGAGTGCTCGTTCGCTTCATCCCGTGGGTGGTTATTTTTTCTGGACAAAACTGATAAAATTACTGTGTTCAACCCTTTCTCCAATAAGGCAATTATTCTTCCTCCCATACCAGTAGCTGATGGTGAGCATGAATATTTTAGGCTCGATAGGAATGCAATATTATCGTCAGATCCTCAGCATGATGATTTTGAGGTTTTAGTTGCATATCACATGAGTTGTGAGAGTCAGAGTCGGTTGGGAGTCTATAAATCAAGTGAGAAAGCATGGACTAGTCTCATATTAGATAAGGTACTGTGGATTGAAGATCTAATTTACCACAAAGGCAACATCCATGTTTTAGATTATGACATTGGAATTATAAAACTATTGGTTGCGAGTGATAATCTTTATTCAACTGGATCAAGAACAAGCACAAGTGATAATCTTTCACCGCTGGTGCCTGTGCCTGTAATCAGGACGTTAGGGCTGACCAAAAATAAGTTTAGAAATTCTACAACTAGTTACTTATGTTTGGTGGAAAATGGAGATGGAGATTTGCTCCTGATTCAAAGAATTTGTAATAGTAACGTGACTAGGAAAATTAAGGTTTTCAAGATGTTTGATTCCAAGCCAGAAGGGTTGCCCAAGTTGGTTGAGATCAAGGATATAGGTGACAATGCAGTGTTTCTGGGCTGGGGCAATGATTCCGTTATGGTACCAACTCGTGAATTTCCAGGATTGCAACGGAATTGCATATATTTTGGCGAAGATGATGCAGGAATATTCAATTTAGATGATGGAAGCATCGAGCGACAATCACTTACACTTCGTGCTGCCTCTTGGATTATACCAACTCTCACATGCCACGATAATATCAACTGGAACCATTTTCCTCTGAAGTTCTGCAAGCATTAATTTTCATAGGAAACTTTTATCTATTTTCTTTAGTGGGAAAACTTTGTTATCTTTTTTAATTTTTTACTAAATAATATGCGGTTGATTATGCAATTTTAATTAATTCTTCGTGATGATGCAAATTTGCTGGTACAAGTATTAATTTGTAAATTGATTGTGTATGTTTTTTTCTCACTATGAGAAACCTCCACTTATCAACCCAAACTAAAAGTACTCCATTAAATTTGCTTCTTAGGGCCGCCTTATGGTTCGAGGTATGTGGTGGGATATTCCACCGGTAATGTGACCTAGATAATGAATTATTATCATGTTTGGTTTCTTTGACAAGGTGTGTCAGAGAGATAATGAATTATTACCATGCTTGGTTTCTTTGACAAGGTCTTGACAAGGTGTGTCTGAGAGAATGTTAAAGGCAGTTAAACAGTAATCTCATTACCACCCTCTTTTCCACGTTCCCCAAAACTGTAGAAACCCTAACCCATTTTTCTCCCAACCTCGCCGCCCACCAATTTCTATTGTCGCTGGCCATTGTCACCATTTGTGGTTGCTGCGAAATGTGCTTGATTTTGCTTCAAATACTAAATAGTATATGTTTCTTAACTTTATCTAATTATGGTTACGTTTAGGGATTTTTTTTATTTCTTTCTACGTTTTTAATGCTAAGTGTTGCGGGGCCAAATCGTCTGCAAGAGGTTGGTAGGAAGAGCTCTGAAAGACAGGGGCGGATCTAAGAATTGTATGCAGTGGAGGCATATTATGTTATCAAATTTATATATATAGTCATGATGTTTTATGGTAGAGTGTTGGACTTTTAATTGATAATTATATTATTTTTTTTGAAAGAAAAATACTGTAATTTTCATTTATATAAATGAAATTACAAAATAGTAACTAGAAATTACAATAGGTTGAAAAAAGTATTCATTCTTGGCGTTTAGATATTGATCTCGCTTCACGATCCGAGCCATCTTGATGATTTGGAGCATCTTTTCACTCTCGTTTCTGTGTAATGTAATCAACAGAAAACTTTGAAAAGCGACACAAAGGTGAGTGATTCGAGAACTCCTAAAATGAATTGTCTTCAATCTATGTAAACTCGGAGACACACTAACTGAGTGTGACTAACTGACTGACTCAAACTCGACAAACTGACTCAAAAAACTCAACTAACCAAACAGATCTATAGATCTGGGGAGATTATTATGAATAAAGGAAAGAAAACAATAAAATCAACCCCTTCCTCTCCTTGAATGATCAAGAGGAGGAGGTATATACAAAAAAACTTGGGAAGAAAACTGTTGCGCCAAAAATCTCTTGCTAGAGTTTTCGCGGAGAATCCTTTATGACAGCATAGGGGCGTGCCAGTCAATTTGCTGAAATTGACAAAGAGGTTGTAAAAACTGGATCTGGAGCACGGAGCAGCAGATTAAAAGATCAGAGCGATTGTGGGGACTGGATCAAAGTCACACCGGAGCATTTAAATCATTGGATCCGTAACAAACTATTCTCCATAACTGGGTCTTCCTCTACTTTGTTGATTGGATTAGATCTGTGAGATCTATTCTTGATTGAAATTGAAAGAAAATAACTTAATTGTTATTTATGAAAGAGAAACACATGTACAGTGTTTTTATGTCTAGAGACAAGATTGAAACAAGAGAAAAACACTAAAAAAGTGTTTGAAAGTCCTGAGACAGGATCTAAACAAGAAAAATATGATGAACGAGTAAGAACTCGTGATGAACAAGAGTGAAAATGGCGCAGAGCCAGAGAGAAAATAAGCACGGAGCTTGGTTTTTTGCGCGGAGCAAGTTTGTAGCTTCAGGAGCTGGTTTTTTGGATGAGTGATTTTCCTGAGAAAATGTTTTGAGATGCGGAATCTGCTTGAAGCCTTGGAATGACCTCCTTTATATAGGGGGCGGCATGGGCCTTGGAATTAATGGGCTTGCCTTGCTGAAGAAGGTGAACTCCTCCTCCTAGGTAGATGACAGCTTCCAGGAAGGTGTAGTGAAGCTTCTTTCTTCTTCTGATTGCTTCCAACTACTGAGGAGAGAGAAAAGTAGATGCTAGGGCGCCACTCTCTTGGATGGGAGATTGAATTCTTCCTCCTGGGTGGTTGATGAATATTTCTTCCTTCTTCATATCACACTTCAGCATGCTTTCGTTGCTTCTTTCGTGCTGAAAATAGCTAATTTGACTAAGTAGTGGCCTATTGACATCATGAATTAGACTTTGAACATTAGGGCCACGAAATTATTCTTACTTAATCATACTTAGCTCTTCAAATCATGAAAATAACAATTAGTTAAGAAAATGGCTTAAACCGGGGTGAGAAAGCCACATGTTCTTAATTGAAAAGAATGCAAAAGTTGCAAACGAACTCGGAATAAACCAAAATTTCACCAGTAGGCTTAGATTATCTCCATAAGACTATGGAAAAAATTCCAAGTGAATTCGAGCTCTCTACCATGGTGAAATTGGTTTCACTCCCCAGAATGTCCTAAACTGAAAACCGGGCATAAGTTTTTACACCGATGTCAGAATAAGGTGAAATTTCACATGATCTACATAGCTCAAGGATCATCATGTTATGCTCCTTGGTAGAAATTGCAGCCTCTAGCCTCTTCAATTGATCAATTTTATCATTTTGTCCTTAATTGAACAAAAGGCAAAGTTGTAGTTTCGCCTCCCGGGGAGGGGAAAAAGGCTAGGCGATTCCTCCACTAGGTTAGGTGGACTATATTGAGGAGGTGTGAGGTTGAAAATCTCATGCCTCTCTCACGTGGGTAGTTGTTTCTCTTGCTGACAAAGTTTAGCTCTCTGCCTCCTTCCTGCAGGAAGAAGAAAATTACTCTCCTCAGGGAAGAGGGCGGCCTCTCCTCTACATGGGAGACGACTTTGGGCCTTATTATTAAGTCCATGAGGTATTTTTCATCTCATGGGTAGATGATAAGCAACTTCCCTTTTTACTGCTTGCCTCCTTAGTAGACAACAATATTAAAGGAAACTGCTTCTGTTTGATTTTCTTTGCCACTCTTCTAGGTAGGGGCGGCATAGATGATGATTTTAATAATAATTATTCAGAAAAATAATTATTATTTATTTAATAATTGATAAATTTCAGCCCTTGTAATTAATTATAAGATTTTCCTAATTCTATTGGAATTAGGGTGATGCAGAAACCAAGTTTCTTTAGGATTTTTGATCTAATCCTGACCACACATCTTAATCATATTTATGTGAAGACCAATTTACCCTCAATTGTAAATTGAGGTATAAACAATGCCCCCCCCCCCCAAGCTTAAGTCCTTGAATTAAAAGGATTTGAGCTTGTATATAAGGAAATTGGTCTTGGGCCAAAATATTCCTCTTATTTTCCTAGCCAACGCTGACACCCTCCTTTGGTACCATACTTAGCCAAAAATTGCAGCAACTTTTTCAAGCTTCAATGGCTTCCAAAGATCAAGGTAACAACAATAATCACCAACAAAAACCTTCTCCTATGCCAAGCAATTCAAGTCGTGGCTCTTTGTTCTTGGAAGCTTCCAAGTCCTTGGCAAGGATCAAGCAATTTGGATCAAGCTCCCATGATGGTAGCTCCAATTTGACTCAAGCAAGGCCAAAGCTCAAGTACATGGTGGTTGATCCCAAATTGACACAAAATCAAGGTAATTGCTTATGAACTTTTAATTTTTTGCACTTAAGTTCATTGATTTCCTTTATGCCGCCAACCCTAGCTCAATTTGCCATGATTATGTCGACTTTGATGATGAATTTTTGTGTCATATGGCTGCTGGAATTTTGAGTAAAATTTTGATTTAGAAATCAAATCAATTTGGTGAAGAAATTGGCAAAAATCCTTAGTAAAAACCACATAGTTTTAGGCCTAGGACTTAGTTTTTCCCATAGATCTTTAAATTGACATGTGCTGCATGAAATTGGTATTACATGGCATGAAATCATGTCAATTATGTCGACATAGGGGCTGTTCTTGTCGACTTGCAATTTTCCTCACCCTAGGCATACCAATCGGCCTTATTTGGCTAAAATTGCAAATCCTATTAGGTTTAGGACTTTGAATTAGCCAAATTGGATTAGGATTGGGTGTTTTCCTCATGAAATTAGGTTAGGATTGGATGAACCCTAAACCTAATTGGACAAGGATTAAGAACCCTAGCATGCCGTGGCACCCAATTGGAGGATTTAAGATCTTTGGGCGGCTTGTGCAATTAGGTCCCTAGGTTTTTGGAATTTTAGGTTTTTCGGCCAAATTGATCAAATTGGCCAAAAATTCAGGGGGTTAGGTTAATCAAATTGCATCAAATTAGGTTAAAGTTCATAGATATCAACCTTAATTTGAAGAATTTAAAAACCCTAGAGTGTCGTGGCCTAAATTGCACAAATTGCAATTTGGGCGGCACTCTATTACACCCATAATCTTAGGGTTTCGGCCAAATTGATGATTTAGCCAATAATTGTCACTAAATCAGGCCCCTAGTACATGAAATTAGGTTAAATTTCATAAATATAAGACCCAACTTGATGTCCCAAGAAAACCCTAGCATGTCGCGGCCTTAATTGCAATTTTTGCAATTTGGGCGGCATGCTATTAGATTAGGGTTTGATTATTTTGGCCAAATTAAATTACTAAGCCAAAAATTAAATATTTGGTTTAGGTAAAATTAAGTTGAATTTCATAAGTAATAGGGTAAAACTAATAGTTGATATTTAAATAATTAAATCATATAATTTATTGAAATGCATAAAAATATTACGTCAAATGAAAATATAATAAAATTCTCTATGAGTTTTCATAATTTTTAATTTAATCGAGACAATTTATTCTTATTATAAGTTAGATATAAATGATTGGTTGATGTGGTAACCGGCCTGACCTAAATAAGAGTGAGAACATAAATTAGATTTTCGGAAACGCATTTGTTGGGAGGGCTTTAACCTTTCACGCTCTAAGCCTGAAAATGATTACTCTTAATCTAAAGGACTGGCTGGATATACCTTTGATTAAAAAAAAAAATAGTATAGAAGGAAGTTGAGAGTTTGGGAATGAGTGTGGAGTTAGCTATGACTTGAGAATAATAAAAAAGAAATTTTAAAATATAAAAGAACAAAAATACAAATAACCAAATGGAACCAGTGATGAAAATAACTACTGTGTTTGGAGATCATGACGGGATTACCTACAAAAATAAAATACTTTATTTAGTTTTTTACTATACTTTTTAAATTTTCTCATATTTAGTGGGGGCATACCTACAAAAATAAAATGGCATAAATGTCACTTTGCACCCTTAAGTTTATACGGACTGCCACTTTGCACCCAACTTTTTTATTTTGATCAAAATGCACCCTAAAGTTTTATTTTTGTGCCACTTTGCACCCTCTGTCTGGTAGGACAAACGGATCGGTCACGGCGTCCGACGTGGCATGCCACGTGGATAAAAAATGACACACGACACGTGTCCTTTTTGTGCACGAGGCATTCCACGTGTCACTTTTTGGTACACATGGCATGACACATGTCACTTTTTGATACGAATCTAGTTGTTTTAGATTCAAATCCACCCTTGTAACCTGCCAAGAATCAACTTGAACAACTTCAACTTCTAGATGTGTATGTCGACAATCTCACCCAAGTAATCTTCTTCTTTCGTCGGCCTTAGACCTCCAATTAGACCTGCAATTGAACACCTAAGATCACAAGATTCACTAGCAATCAAGTATCACAACTTAATTGTTTGCTAGGACTCTACAAGATTGAAGAACCCTAAATTTTGCTCAAACTAGAACAATGAAGCTAAGATAATTAATTTGGGTGAATAACCTCAAAATCTTTATTGAAAACTTAACTTGAGTTTACAAGAGAGATATAGAGCCTTTATATAGGCAAGGCTTGCGCAACCCCCCCCCCCTCTAAAACCCCCTAAACCACCTCCCACAATGCATAGGCGGCTAGCCCGAAAGGATCTTCTAAAAACTATCCAAAAATACAACCAATAGAAAATTAGCTAAGGATTTGACTTAATTAAACAAGACCCAACCCAAATAAGGTTCATAACTAATTAAATAACTAATGTAAGATAGAATTAAGCCCACAATGGCCAAATCACAACTCTAATGGACTAATGCTCATCGATTTCAAGCATGGTGCACAACTTGGAATCGATGGGAATATTCCTTTGATGATGATCTCTAATGGTCTCCAAATGAATTCTGATGGCCTTTAACTCTTCAAGATGAACTCTAATGAGGCCCAATAATGCTTCCTTGAACTTTTTAGCTCTTGCTCTTGTCATTGGACCTAATGGCATCTTCAATGGATCAAATGGCACCTTAGGCAACTCCGATGAGCTTGAAACTTTTTTGTGTGTATTCCTAGCATCTTCAAGCTTCTCCAAGTCCTCCTTG